>SJXO01007852.1:5394-23446 GCA_006408615.1 Connochaetes taurinus
TGATAAAGACAATTTTAAATTCATCATATGTAAATATGTAATTAAATATGTGATTTTAATAAATAAATAATTTAAAATTCCTGACATATTTGCTGATAGTGTTCTTTTCATTCAATGTACCTCCAAACTTTACTATGAGTAACAAGTTATTTATAACTGATTTTGAAAAACTTGTGATGTTATAGGAAGATTTTGCTCTACACCACAAGAGAAAAGGTTGAAAATAATATAGATGTCTGTGTAATTGAGATTAATTATATCTATCTAAAAGGACTGTTTGATGATAAATTAGTTAATGTAAGTAAAATACTCATAAAATTGCCTGAATGTCATGATGACTATAATGATTATTATAACAGAACATAAACAAAAAATATATATTTATCTGACCCAAAACATTCAATACCAATTCCATATGATATAATACATAATTCAAAAAAAATTTACCCAATTGTGAGAGAATGTCCTTTGGGCCTATTTTCTTTCAAGAGGGAAGAATCTGAAGACTTTTGAATGCCCCAGCAGTCTTTGAGTGTTAACCTTAGGTACAAAAATGTGTTTCAAACTCACCTTTTACCTTCCACATACTATATTTGAGATCAGTGATTGCTCCATGAGTCTCTGGCTTTTTTACTAGAAAAAGTACTTAGGGGTCACATTGCTGTTCAGTTGCTGAGTTGTGTCTGACTCTTTGCAACCCCCATGGACTACAGCATGCCAGGCTTCCTGTCTTTCACTATCTCTTGGAGTTTACTCAAGTCTGTCCATTGAGTTGATGAAACCAAACAGGGGCACTAAATTGATCCACTGCTGCTGGAACATCATTACTTTAGGGCCCTTTCTATGGACTAACCTATAGAAATATTTTTAAAGTCCTGACTAAGTTCCATTTCCAGGCATCCTGAAGTAGATGGTTTTGAATTTAATCTTTACCTTAAACTACTGTAAAACTGAACAAAATATATGATATAACTGCTTTTAGGATTTGGACAGCAAACTGCATCCATTTGTGATTCCACTAGACAAGGAAAAAACTTGAAGTGAGCTTTCTGCCTAAGGGCACTTTCCTAATGTAGAGAGCAGAATTATTCTGGCCAGAGGAAGCAAAGCTTAGTGTCTGCCAAAGAGAATGAATAAATTTTCCTATAATATAATGAAATACTACTAAATAAAAATGAATAAACTTTGATAAGACAAACATAAGAGAACTTATATTCATGATCCCATTCATGTAAAGATCTAGAATAGGCAACACTAATCTATGGTTAAATAAATAAAAGAAACAAGCTATCATATGTTAAATTTCCATATCTACTAGGGTTCATTTCTAAATTACCCATCCTATTCCACTGGTTCCTGTGCTGATAAGAGACTATACTTGCAATCACCTTATAGAAGGAGCTATCATCTCCCACCACATCACTGCTCTTACTTTTCAGTATTTTCCTAGCTTTTCTTGATGTTTATACCCCACATAAACTTTAGAATTGACTTGTCCAGTTCAATAAAAAGTTATTGGCATTTTATTGATATCTTCTATTTCTATATTAACTTGGAAGGGAAGGATTGAAACTGTTCAAGAGAAAGATGTCTCTTTATATCTGTTCAAATCCATTTATGTGCTTCTTGGAAGTATTTTAACATGTTCCTCATATAGATTTTGCTTATGTTAATTTTTGTTATTATAAATTGCTTTACCTATTATATATTATTTGTATACAAAAAGACTATAGACTTTGAAAATTAATTGTAACACTGTATCATATTGATTTCTTTTTTAAATTATTAGTTCTCTTAGAATCTTGACATATACAAATATATCACCCCAAATAAAAAGTTTATCTTTTCTTCCAGTTCTCATATTTTTAACAATTTCATCTTGTCTGGTTTCTCTGTTTGACACCACTAATACAGTGGTTCTCAACTGAATGTAATTTTGTATCTCAAGAAATATTTGGAAATATCTGGAGACATTTTTGGTTGTTACAACTGTGGGTAGATGTTGGTACCACTGTCATCTCTGGGTAGTAGCTAGGGATGCCATTAAAATACTAAATGCAGAGGAAAAGTCTCACAAGGGGATACCTAGCCCAAAATGTTACTATTGTAAAGTTAAGAAACTCTACTCTACACAGTATTAAATTGTAGTGAAAACATCCTTATATCTTTCCTGACTCCTTGGGAATGTCTCTTGTGCTTCTCTGTTAAATAGAAATTCTGATTTCATTGTTGTTTCTGCTGTTTTTGAAAGTTTTTCTTTTCTCCAGATTTCTGGTATGACATAAGTGCCATTGGGATTATCTGAAATGGAAAGTTTAGTAGAATTTCCCAGTGAAACTTTCTGGGGTCCATGTGAAGTAAATGCTATTTTCTCTTGGAAATGCTATCTCTGAGAAGTAGAGTTGTAGGGGAACAATTTACTTTAACATTAAAAAAAAAAAAAAACAATTTTAGTTTAAAAAAGCATGACCTGGAGTATTTCTGGGCCCATTAATCCAAGAATAGGTATATGTATGTGTTCACACATGTATCTCTACAAATATACACATGTAAATTAACTCTCTTTACAAAATTAGTGTTACCAATGTATGAATTGGAAATGGACATGCATCTTCTGCGATTCAAAGAGTGCTAGCTAGGAGTTTCCTTGTTTAAGATAATGGTGAACAAACCTATCCATTTATGCCTAAAATGTAATCTAGGAAACTCAAGTGTCTCTAGCATCTTCTCATAAGTGGATTACTCCTTTACAATCATCAAACATGGCCAGATTCTTTATCCAGCCTGACTAGAGGAAGTCTAATCTTTTCTCTGAGAGTTTCTGAGAATCCTCTAGATGTCTACCTATATCAAATTGTCATCTAAAGATGACACATATTTTTAAAGGTAAAAAATGTTAAGCTCTTTGATTCTACTCCAGCTGTTATTAATGCAACTCAACCATTGTAGTGCTTCCCTGGTGGCTCAGAGGTAGAGATTCCACCTGCAATGCAGCAGATGCAGGAGACCTGAGTGTAATCCCTGGGTGGGGAAGATCCCCTGGCGGAGGACATGGAAACCCACTCCAGTATGCTTGCCTGGAGAATTCCATGACCAGAGGTGCCTGGCAGGTTACAGTCCATAGGATGACTAAGGGTCGGACTTGACTGAAGTGACTGAGCATGCAACCATAGTAAGTCATTGCTATTAAAACATCTAAAAACCTTGAATTGGGATTTCCATTGCACTCCAATGATTAGGACTCTGCACTCCCAGAGTAGGGGATGCTGATTCAATCGCTGGTCAGGGAATTAAGATTCCCACATGCCACATGGCATAGCCAAAATAAATAAAATAAAATGTAGAAAAGAAAGCACGTTGAATTAATTTCATCTGAATTTTATATATTACAGTGAATACATAGGATGAAGACAATGAGATATTGAAAATGTCTGTTAGGTTACAAAAGATTTGATTGTGCTTAAAAGAGTATACTTTAAAACATTTTTATATTTTAAGTATTTTAATTGCTAAACATGGCAAGTTATATGTGAAAATTTCACACAGAATGAATAAGTATCCCATTTTTAAACCAGATTGTATAGTTAAGGGTTTTGATCAGTTTTCAAAAGCATGGTGTGTATTTTACAATTAATATTTTCAATGATTTTTCGGTAGTCATATACTGCAAAAGTTAGTGAAAATATTGATGTGCAGCAATAATATGAATGCACAACAGATTCTATTTTATTTTTGAACTTCTTTCTTTGGCAGTTATTTGCTGCATCTTCATAACGATGCAATAGCATGAGCCCAGAAAAATCTCCATCTACATTTCATGTATTATTCATATTAATTTAAAAGCAACTAGCTTTCAAAGGGTTAGCTCCAGAGAACAAAATTTTATGGTCACCTTTAAATTATATTAACATAGCCAGGAGCTAAGGACTTTAGTTGTATTAAGCACAACCTAAAGCAAATTCACATCTATGTTTGATAAATGTCTCATTTTCTCAGTAAAAGCCTTTTCTAAATCTCTTATGATATTCTAGAATGCAGACGGGTTACTATGACTGTCTGACTTCAAAATGGATAAAGGGTTGCCAAAGTCCATTTATAATTTTCCTCTAACACTGAAAAAAAGGGGGATAAAATCCTAACCCAATAATGGTTTTAAGTGACTAAAATATATCACAAAAACTAAATTGCAACTATTTAACTTACTTTGGGAGAGACTTTGAAAACTATACCATAGAAAATCACGTTTTAAGGAATCTGCCTCACCTTAAATGGCATGTAAACATTGAATTGGTAATATTTCATTTGGTGTATCCTGCTTTCCTAAAGCAAATAGAAGTTTAGCCAGCTGTGGATTTAAATGTATGCTGTGCATATATATTATAGTCACCTAATGAATATTTGTTTATTAATGGATGAAGACATTTTGAGGTGTGATGTTTGGTTGATGAGTTTAAAAACTGGAACTAATATATAATTTGGGACTCTTGATTGAAGATGACAGAAAACTCTGGCAAAAGAGAAGGCTTAAAGCAAAAAACAGAGCTAGCTTTAAGGGGCTTGATTTGTTTTCATTTTTTTTTTTCAAACATATTTGATACTGTTTCTCCTTCTGTGTGTTCTGGACTTTATTTTTGTTTTTCTTTTCATTTGTTGTTTTGGGGGAGGGGCTGGCCCCATTGTGGAAAAGGCTTTGCCTTGTGCTTCCAAGATGTCAGAAGGGACATCCCTTCACTTTTCTTGCATTATATTCATCAGAATTAAGTCAATGGGGACAACTTGGCACAAGGGAGGGTATTACACAGAAGTATATAACAGCAGAAGGAAGATTTTGGAGCCTTTTTAAGAAGCTAGGCAGCCACGAAAGAAAACACAATAACTCAAAACAAACAGAGCAGACGGCGAGTTCTCTGAACTGGCAGGTGTATCTGAAGAAGATGGGAATGTGCATGTTGTGCAATAGTTTTCTCCTTCGTATTTATGTGCTGAAAAGAAAAAAAAGGGGAAGAAGAAATTTTTTAAAAAGGAAAACATCTTCAGTTCCTTGAAAGGTAAAGTGTAGTCACTCAGTCATGTCCGACTCTTTGCGACCCCTTAAACTGTGGCTCTCCAGGCTCACATGGCATTCTCCAGGCAAGAATACTGGAGTAGGGAGCCATTCCCTTCTCTGGGGGATCTTCTCAACCCAGGGATCAAACCCAGGTCTCCCACATGTCAGGAAGATTTTTTACTGTCTGAGCCACAAAGGAAGGAGGCCCTTACATTTCTTAATTGTAGACTATTCTGGCAACCCAGTAATCACTCTTGTATGGAATACTGATTATTTTTTTTAATTTCATATACTTGTACTTTCCAAAGGCTGCATAATGCATGTGTGTTATGCTTACTCATATTATCAGAAAAAAATACAGAAATCTTGAAAATAATATGTAGAGTTCAAAAATTTTTACTTTGTGTTTCAGACTCTGAGAGGTGCTAATTTATCTTTAGTAGCTCTGCTGTTTTATTTTACAGACTTCATTTTTCATTGCTGTCAGATGGTTTACGAGCACAGTACCAGCTGTGGGTGAGAGGGCTTATTATTCCATATCCTCATCGACATTGGGACTAATCAATATTTTAATGAAATACTTTTTACAAAATATTAAGGAATTAAAAACCATACTACATTGATGTTGAGAAGAAACATTGATTTTCAGCAGTAGCAGATGAAATATCTTTGTTGGAGGTGGATCTAGGGAGAAAGGTTTAATAGATAACACGGGAAGTGCCCTGACATAGAATGAATGGGAAACTAATTTCACCTTTACCTCTAAAGGAGGTTTTAGGGTTCTTCATTGGTTGATTTTTTTTTCCTTAATAGCATTTCCTGTAACTATAGCACTCAACAGCATACCAACAAAATAATGCAGATATGGAGGTCTCAGTCTGGATGCATAGCATCACTGAGCATCACATATTACACTTTTGGAACATATATCTGGGCAAAAGTTAGGTACAAGAAGCTGCTGGATCAGTTTAGACAGTTGTGACCAACTCATTGTGAGAATGGAAAAAGAAGATCCTGCCCAAATGACGACATTTCTTCTCTTAGTTATGATGGTTAAGAAATAAGCCTTCAGCAAGGAAAATTAATATTCATCAATGGATTAATAATTATCACATAATTAGCCTTCTTTATGTGTATATGTGAGCAATGTGCTATTTTTTCCATATGCTGTTACATGCAATGCCTACAATAACCTTTTTCATCCCTGAGTGAGGAAACTGAGACCCAGAATGTTTAAAGTTCCTTAAGGTCACATAGGTAGTAAATTGGAAATTGGAGTAATAGATTTCCCTCCTTCTTTCTCCCTCTCCCTCATCACTGTAAGCAGTAAAGCAAAATATTAACAGCATGAACTCTGAACTTACAATACAGGTCTCTCAATTTTTGTTCCAATATTTTTTATTTCTATGAATCTGGGCAACTTAACTCTCTATGGTTTGGCATGTTTGCCTATGAATTGTATCTATTAACAGGACATTTTGTATTGATTATACTAAAGGCAAAACAAGGCAGTACTGATGAATACAGAACACTATCTAGTGTTTACTAAGTAATAAAATACAAGCTTATTTTAAGATATATTGAGGGCATTTATTTTTCTTATTTAAAAATTACAATAACACTTCAAGGCAGGTGCAATCATTATTAGCATTTTAAAGATGAGAAAAGAGAGAGTTAGAGAGATCATGCACCTAGCCCAAGACTGGACCACTGGTAAGTGGTTAGCCAGTATTTAAATCCACACAGTCTAAGTCAGAAGCCTCTGTGCTAACCCACTGGATTCTATGGGCCAGTGCTCAAAAGCTCTATTTTCTTCTGCCTATTTCATTGCTTTGCATTGATACACTACTTTCACTTGTCCAAGTATTCCGTTATTTGTCTTGATTTTTAAGATGTTTTATTATTATATTCCCCTACATCTTGTAGATAAATTGAGACTCAGTAAAAAACTTTCCTAGCTGATCTAGTACAAAAGTGGCAGAATCTAAGTCTTCTGACACCCCACAAAATGACATCCTGAGCCTCACAGCCTCAGGTTCAAATGTCAGCTAGGGCTTCACCTGCTTTCTCACAGGAAAAACTTGCAAGGGAATCAGCTTCAGTGGAAAATAGATTGGAAGAGATAGAGACAGATTGACGTGTATTAATAAAACAAGGCAGACATGTGACTAAACACAGAATCTGTCATTTGTTCTGTTTTTCAAATGCCCCCTGGAATTTACTGCATTATAGTTTAATTGATTTTTACACTGATAGGTTGACTCTTATAACTGACCAATCACAAAACATGAAGGATGAATGTTGGAGAGACTAAGAGAAAATGGTCAGAGACAATTTTTAAAAGATTCTCCATTACTCAGAAGGTTGAAGAAAGATCATTATTTGACCTAACTACTTTATTAGAATAACCAGTGGAGATGGTTCCCATTTAGGAAACTATTAGTACAGGTGGATGTTACCCAGGTCCTCCTTTATAGCTCATATAATTTAAGGACAAGATTTTTGTCCATCTCATTTATCTCTGTATGCTGACACTTTGAATGGCTCTTGTCACTTAGCAGAAACCCAAACAATTATTAAATAAATTATTTAATTAATCTGAAAACTATACCAGCCTTCACTGATTGTCCTGTGGTTAGTAAAGATTTCCAAATACCAGTGCATTCCTGTTGTTGAGTTGAGAGACTGACTATCTTTGCTCTAATGATTGAATTATATGGGGTTTCCCAGGTGATGCTAGTGGTAAAGAATTTGCCTGCCAATGCAGAAGAAATAAGAGATGTGGGTTTAATCCCTGGGTCTGGAAGATTCCCCTGGGATAGGAAATGTCAACCTACTCCATTGTTCTTGCCTGGATAATCCCATGGACAGAGGAGCCTGATGGGCTACAGTCCATAGAGTTTCAGAATTGGACATGGATTATATATTCTCTGCTAAAACAAATGGATTACATATTTTCTGATAAATCAAAATTATGTAAAACAACTCCTTAAGTGTCTGTTCTCATTACTTTATAAGTATGAAATTTTGGTTGTCATTTAAATTCTCAGTGCCTTGGTTTCCCACTTTATAAGATGCTAAATATTTTTACTTAGATTAACTATGAGTAAACATATTATAAAAGGAAGATAATGATAGCACCACTTCATAGAAGATTCTATGTTTCTAATTATTAAGTGAGCTCATACTAGTAGAAGCATTTAGATCATTGAATGGCAGATTGTAAGCACTGTGCTGCTAAGTCACTTCAGTCGTGTCCGACTCTGTGCAACACCATCGACGCCAGCCCACAAGGCTCCCTTGTCCCTGGGATTCTCCAAGCAAGAACACTGGAGTGGGTTGCCATTTCCTTCTCCAATGCATGAAAGTGAAAAGTGAAAGTGAAGTCACTCAGTTGTATACGACTCTTAGCGACCCCATGGACTGCAGCCCACCAGGCTTCTCCGTCCATGGGATTTTCCAGGCGAAAGTACTGGAGCAGGGTGCCATTGCCTTCTCCTGTAAGCACTCAATCAATGTTAATTAAAATATTATGATCATGAGTACACATGGAAAATAAATGAATTTATTGATTAAGTGAAACTTAACATGCGAAGATTAAAAAGCAAAGATTCATTGATCTGAAAACATTGAAATATCCANCTTCCAACAACACAAGAGAAGACTCTACACATGGACATCACCAGATGGTCAACACCAAAATCAAACTGATTATCTTCTTTGCAGCCAAAGATGGAGAAGCTCTATACAGTCAACACAAACAAGACCAGGAGCTGACTGTGGCTCAGATCATGAACTCCTTACTACCAAATTCAGACATAAATTGAAGAAAGTAGGGAAAACCACTAGATCATTCAGGTATGACCTAAATCTAATCCCTTATGATTATATAGTGGAAGTGAGAAATAGATTTAAGGGCCTAGATCTGATAGATAGAGTGCCTGATGAACTATGGAATGAGGTTCATGACATTGTACAGGAGACATGGATCAAGACCATCCCCATGGAAAAGAAATACAAAAAAGCAGAATGGCTGTCTGGGGAGGCTTTACAAATAGCTGTGAAAAGAAGAGAAGCAAAAAGCAAAGAAGAAAAGGAAAGATATGAGCATCTGAATCCAGAGTTCCAAAGAATAGGAAGAAGAGATAAGAAAGCCTTCTTCAGTGATCAATGAAAAGAAAAAGAGGAAAAGAACAGAATGGGAAAGACTAGAGATCTCGTCAAGAAAATTAGAGATACCAAGAGAACATTTCATGCAAAGATGGGCACAATAAAGGATAGAAATGGTATGAACCTAACAGAAGCAGAAGATATTAAGAAGAGATGGCAAGAGTACACAGAAGACCTATTAAAAAGATGTTCATGACCCAGAGAACCACAATGGTGTGATCACTCACCTGGAGCCAGACATCCTGGAATGTGAAGTCAAGTGGGCCTTAGGAAGCATCACTATGAACAAAGCTAGTGGAGGTGATGGAATTCCAGTTGACATATTTCAAATCCTAAAAGATGATATTGTGAAAATGCTGCACTCAATATGTGAGCAAATTTGGAAAACTCAGCAGTGGCCACAGGACTGGAAAAGGTCAGTTTTCATGCCAATGCCAAAGAAAGGCAATGGCAAAGAATGCTCAAACTACTGCACAATTGCACTCATCTCACACGCTAGTAAAGTAATGTTCAAAATTCTCCAAGCCAGGCTTCAGCAATACATGAACTGTGAACTTCCTGATGTTACAGCAGGGTTTAGAAAAGGCAGAGGAACCAGAGATCAAATTGCCAACATCCGCTGGATCATGGAAAAAGGAAGAGAGTCCAGAAAAACATCTACTTGTGCTTTATTGACTATGCCAAAGCCTTTGACTGTGTGGATCACAATAAACTGTGGAAAATTCTGGAAGAGATGGGAATCCCAGATCACCTGACCTGCCTCTTGAGAAATTTGTATGCAGGTCAGGAAGCAACAGTTAGAATTGGACATGGAACAACAGACTGGTTCCAAATAGGAAAAGGAGTACGTCAAGGCTGTATATTGTCACCCTGCTTATTTAACTTCTATGCAGAGTACATCATGAGAAACGCTGGACTGGAAGAAACACAAGCTGGAATCAAGATTGCCAGGAGAAATATCAATAACCTCAGATATGCAGATGACACCACCCTTATGGCAGAAAGTGAAGAGGAACTAAAAAGCCTCTTGATGAAAGTGAAAGTGGAGAGTGAAAAAGTTGGCTTAAAGCTCAACATTCATAAAACTAAGATCATGGCATCCGGTCCCATCACTCCATGGGAAATAGATGGGGAAACAGTGGAAACAGTGTCAGATGTTATTTTTGGGGCTCCAAAATCACTGCTGATGGTGATTGTAGCCACGAAATTAAAAGATTCTTACTCCTTGGAAGAAAAGTTATGACCAACCTAGATAGTATATTCAAAAGCAGAGACATTACTTTGCCAACTAAGGTCCGTCTAGTCAAGGCTATGGTTTTTCCTGTGGTCATGTATGGATGTGAGAGTTGGACTGTGAAGAAGGCTGAGTGCTGAAGAATTGACGGTTTTGAACTGTGGTGTTGGAGAAGACTCTTGAGAGTCCCTTGGACTGCAAGGAGATCCAACCAGTCCATTCTGAAGGAGATCAGCCCTGGGGGTTCTTTGGAAGGAATGATGCTAAAGCTGAAACTCCAGTACTTTGGCCACCTCATGCGAAGAGTTGACTCATTGGAAAAGACTGTGATGCTGGGAGGGATTGGGGGCAGGAGGAGAAGGGGATGACCGAGGATGAGATGGCTGGATGGCATCACTGACTTGATGGACGTCAGTCTGAGGGAACTCTGGTAGTTGGTGATGGACAGGGAGGCCTGGTGTGCTGTGATTCATGGGGTCGCAAAGAGTCGGACGTGTCTGAGCGACTGAACTGAAATGAAGACCCTACATATTTCACGGTTATATTAATGTAATACATCCCAAACTATTTATTGTGATAAATCTTTTTTTTCTGTGTGTATGTATATGTGTGTGTGTGTTTCATCCTTAATTCATCCTGGACCTGTGTTGATCAATTGCCTATGACTTGTTCATAGTTTGAATGGATGTAACTCACTATGTGATACTCAAACTAATTGGCACCCAGATCAATGCAACAAGTATGAATATCATACATTTAAATATCCAGGCAACATCAAATTGTTAGAAAATATTCTAAATTCTTTATCTCAGTTTCTGTCATCATCTCATCATAGAGCAGCAAGTAACAAAGACTTTGTGTATAAGCATAAATTGGGGAGCATCCTTTCAGTTATGCTGTAGTCAAGACTTTCCAGTCTATAACCAGGACAGGAGAATTGTATGATAGAAGATGAAACAGAGAAAGAAATGCTGGCAGTTAAATTACCATGAATGAAACAATGAAAACACACTAAGATAAAAAATCTTGTGGAAAAAAGATAAAAAGCTTAACTTCGGTTTTGGGATAATAGGGAACCTCAAGTTTATAAAAGCAACAACAAAAAGCTAATGTTCAAGATTTAATCTGAGGAAATTGTGCCATAAGTAAGCACATTGATAGACACAAGCCATCTATTAATTTATGTACAAACATATTTTGGGGGTCCATTCTGTGGACAGCAATGTATAGTTGCTAGGAGAGCTATAAAAAAAGGCATAATACTTACTGATGGTCCTCAGGAAACTTAAAATAGAGATGAATGATAGAAGTTACACAAGTGAATATTTAAATAATAAAAAGTCAAATAATCTAATCACAATTTCCCTCTCTTTTGACATTATATCAGTTAGAATCCATCTTAAACATTATTAAAATATTTATCTCTCACATAAAAGAAATCTGGGAGTAGACAGCTCAGAATGGTACTATGGCTTCATATCTATTGTAGATTTATCGATCCTCAAGGTCCTCATGGTCCAAGATAACTACCAGAATTCCAGCCATCTTGTATTAATTTCCAGAAGCATAAGGACTTCAATTAGCTCGTTTATAAATGCTTTCCAAAGCCCTACCTTTCAATTATACTCAGTTTCATTTCATTTGATAAGCTGGAAACACAGACTCACATAGCTAAAAGGATATGGGAAATATGTTTCAGGTGAGAATATTTTTGTCCTGAATATTAATAAAATCAGGATAAGTAAGGGGAGGAGAAATTGATACTGGTGAGCAATTAGCATTTCCTAATTCTCTGTTTCATGGAGAGAGGAACAGTGTTAAATATCCAGGCTCAGGTGGACACAAGTCCATTTATAATCTACATATCTGTCAGGTTTAGACAGCAATGTTGTTCACATTTAAATTTTAAGTGTGATACAAAGTGAAGAAGTCAAATTAACAAAAGATGGTATTCATATGAATGTGATTTGCTCTTCTAATTATGTTTACACAAAAATAAAAACATTAGCACAAACTTATTGTTCCCTGAGTGGCTGAAAGCATCTTGTGCTGTCCTTCATCCCATGAGAAAAATTAATAAGATAATGTGATATACTGAATTCATGCCTTTTTAACAGGGATATTTTGAGTATTAAGAATGCAACATTTTAGTTATAAGAGGAGAGGAATTTATAAGTAATTTACGAAGATCAGAAAAGATGTGGCAAATTTACTAAAGGCATAGAGGAAGTGGCCGTTCTCTATGTCGGGGAAGAGGCTTTAAAATAGTACCTATGAATTGTTAAAAAGTTCTTTGTATTAAAAATGGTGTGAGAGGTAGATAGTCCAAGATCTATGGCAAAAACTGTCTCTGAACTGTCACAGACAAATACTAGAGAAGAAGCAGCCATTGTGTGCAAATACAAACACACTGAAAGATCAAAAGTTTTACAGGGAACACTTTCCACAAACAACAGGTGATTTACATTGTTGTATATCAAAGGGAAGAATAAAATTGTTGAAATGCTGAGAACAAAAGATCTAGAAAGAGCTTGTACTTTGACTCTTTTATTATTCATCAGCTTCCCTGATGTGGCTTAGACAGTGGCTCAGACAGTGGCTCAGACAGTAGAGTCTGGCTGCAATGCAGGAGATCTGTGTTTGATCCCTGGGTCAGGAAGATCCCTTGGAGAGGGGAATGTATGTACTCCAGTATGTTTGCCTGGAGAGTTCCACGGACAGAGGAGACTGGTGGGCTATAGCCATTATTACTCTTATTAAATATTTAGGAAAAGAATATTGTATTTCCTATTACCATAAAATCTAAGAAATATATTTTCATTTTTTAAAAATAGAAAAGGACTAAATAAATGAAAACTTTAAAAATTATTGAGGTGTAAAATTAGCAGATTCATCATAGACAGTGTTAGGTGAGTGAGGCAGTAAGGAGGTAATTTAAAAGTAGTAAAAGCATATACTTATTTATTTCCAAGAAAATTAATGGGTCAATCACAAAACATTTTAAATTTTCTCTCTTTAATGGTTAAAGAGCTATTTATGGAGGACTGTCTTCTACTTAAAGATAAACTAGACAGAAAAAATAAAATTGCAACATCATTCAATGTATTTAAATGTGCACTGCAAAATTATTTAAAATTTCCTCCTAACAAATAAAACAAAAAAGCAAAAGAAGCTGAGACTTTATACATGGCATTCTCCTTGAATAAATTATTTTAAATGACTTCTAAATTTGTTAGAGAAAGATGTGCCTACTGGTTGACCTTTGATCTAGACCAGAGCAATCTGAGTTCCTCACCCCTCTCCTTGTTCTTAGAATGTAAGTTCTGCACCCCCTTCCCATGACAAGAGCTGAGAGCTATTCCAAAGACATAGCCTTGAGAGCACAATGTGTCACTGGACAATATAAGTGGCTGAACACAAGACCTCTGCATCAACTTTCAAGAATCTGGCACGTGGATGCAGAGACCTACTTGTCTTGAAACTGCCCAAGATAAACCTCCACGTAAGTTTCCTCCCTTACTAAACTTGTCACCTACCAATGTGAAAGCCCCTGGTGGCTCGGTGGTAAAGAATCCACCTGCCAATGCAGGAGATGCAGGAGACATAAGTTTGATCCCTGGATTGGGACACTCCCCTGGAGAAGGGACTGGCTACCCACTCCAGTATTCTTGCCTGGAGAATGCTGTGGAAAGAGGAACCTGGCAGACGACAGTCCATGGGGTCACAAAGAGGTGCACATGACTGAGCACACACACACACAACACAACACCAACCATTTTTCTTTAGTTTCTCCCTGCCCTGTGTATGCAGAGACCATTTCGCAAGCCAATGAAATTTAGTTGTCACAATTCCATATAGATAAGAACATATTAAAAATATTCACATGCCAAAATTTAACATAAATTAGAATTTTTAAAAGATGTGGTGTTAACATTAAGAAAAAAAACTCATGGAATGGGGACAAAATGCAAAATCCAACAAAAATATCATAAGTCCAAGCCATTTTAAAAGATGCAGCACATAATGCCTGCAATGACTTTAAAAAGATCGAATAAGTATTAAAGTTAAAAACAATTGTGAAAGCAGAGTATTTTATTAGGTAGCAAAAGTAGGACACTATATAATGGAATCTGAAAGGTATTTGGGAATTAATAAATGACATCATGAGCCAACATGTCCTATCCTAAACTCTAAACCTACAAAGCAGACAGCAACCACTAAGCTTCAATTTAAAAGTCACTGTATGGCAAAACCAATACAGTATTGTAAAGTAAAATAAAGTAAAAACAAAAATTAAAAAAATAAAAATAAATAAAAGTAAATTAGACAATAAGGTCAAACTTCAAATACCTATGAACTTGGTGGTATCAGGTTTTTGATTCATAAGTAAAAATTACTCAGGTTAACGTGCTCAGGGTCACCCAGGAAATGATATCCAGCGTGAAACCTGGGCCTAGACAGGATCTGCTTTTCCCCCCATGTTAAGGAGAGGAAGATATTCTGTTTGTTAGTTTATCTTATTTAGTAATTTTGAGATATAAATCTTTATGAGAGTAATCTCAAGATAATAGTTCAAATATATTCATCATCAACCAAAAATATTTTCTATTTATTTTCAGTAAAATAAAGCAGTTCTATTCAATAGCAAATTCACCTTGCTTTTTAGGAAAAAAACAGTCTCCATTTACAATAAACAAGTATAAAAATACCTTTACAATAACATAAAGCATAGCATTATCTCTGGAAAACTATGAAAGTTTCATTTCATCCATGAAATGTAGATAGGTGGCAGATAAGTGCTATAGCATTTTCATTATTTAAGGACACTCTTCCTACATAAATAAAAACAGAAGAGAAAGGTAAGAATACACCAAAATCTATTTTTTCAAAGTGAAAATTTAAATCATACAGCTTCTGAACGTATATGCAGAATATCTTAATTTTTTTCTTGGAAACATTTGGCAGTAAGAACACATTTCTGTATGATAACTGATAAACATTTTGAGAAGAAAATGAGAGAGACTATGATAGGAAAAAGAAGATCAAGAATATCCTTCCATACTAAAATAATGAATATTTTATTCTTTTTTGGTGATTCAATTGAATGCTTATTACTCTAGCAGGCTATCAGTATTCAATTAAATATGAGAAACATCGATAGCATCTGGACTCAACTCTACTAACTCTTTTACAGATAAAACAGGCAGAACACTTTAAGCACAGAATGCTCTAACAACTGGAGGTCTTTGATATGAATGTATAATCTTGGCATCAGAATTTTTCAGATATTGTTCACATCAAGCATGTATTACTTGATAAAAGACAACACACTAAAACAAAAGAAAACCAAAATGACTATAATACCTTAATTTAAGAATTCTACTCCAGTATTCTAGCCTGGGTAAATCCCATGGACAGAGGAGCCTGGTGTGCTACAATCCATGGGGTTGCAAAGAGTCAGACACCACTGAGCAACTAAACGATGACAACAAGAATTCAGACAAAGTGTTGAGCAACATTAACAGAGTGATGGGTTTGGAGAACAAGCAATGGACCAGGTAGCGGTCAGGAGAACATGGCTTCAGGACTAAGCATCTCTCAATTTGCCATTTCTATAATTTCAACATAGTCACTGCTCTTCAGCCTCAGTTTTCTCATCTATAAACAGAAGCATTACCATTCACTGACAATCTCATAGGATCACTTTGTGACAAAAGACAAAATAAACATCAAAATAAATAAATGAAAATATCTAATTCCAAAAATGATATGTTGGATTGCAGGCAATCAGAGAGAAGAGAATCTACCTGTGTCATCTTCCAATGCCCTGAAGTGCTTATCAGAATGCCTTATACATAGCTGAGATTTTAAAAGTAACTGATAAATTCAATTGTCCCAGACACCCTCTTAAAGTTATCTGTCATGTCTTGCAAGAGCAAGAGCTTACTGGTGCACATTTCTCTAATGGCCTAGAGGAGCGATAATGAACAAAGAAATCTGAGTCACAGGTCACTGTACAGCTTCAAGAAGACCTCTGTTGATGCCTTTGCAGGTCAGCTGGCTAAAGCACAAAGTCAGTCAGCACAGAGATCCTGTCTGGGCCCCTGTCTTACTCTGGGTAAAGCAGGTATGGCTGAGAGGAAAACTTCCTGAAAAGCTTAAGTCATGCATAAGTGAATGGTGGCATGGCCTAGAGGAGCGATAATGAACAAAGAAATCTGAGTCACAGGTCACTGTACAGCTTCAAGAAGACCTCTGTTGATGCCTCTGCAGGTCAGCTGGCTAAAGCACAAAGTCAGTCAGCACAGAGATCCTGTCTGGGCCCCTGTCTTACTCTGGGTAAAGCAGGTATGGCTGAGAGGAAAACTTCCTAAAAAGCTTAAGTCATGCATTAGTGAATGGTGGCACCAGTGATAAAGAACCAACCTGCCAATACAGGAGACAGGAGATGCAGGTTGGATCCCTGGGTTGAGAAGATCCTTTAGAGAAGGGAATGGCAACGCACTCCAGTATACTTGCCTGGAGAATCCCATAGACAGAGGAGCTTACTGAGCTACAGTCCATGGGGTCGCAGAGTCAGAAACCACTGAAGGAACTCAGCACACGTGCATTCATAAACGGTGTCTTCTATGAAAAATTCCTACAGTGGTAGAATGTGGCTCTCATGTTATTTTAGGCATGCAAATAAGGGTGACTAAGGAATTGTTAGGGGAAAAAAAGCATCCTGTGCCACTAGATGGTTCTAATACTGTAATTTCTAGGATACAAGGGATCCAAAAGTGTGTAGTAATAGAGCTCCAAAACCCAGGCCCTCCAAAACTTTTAAAAATCTAATGAAAACTGGACAATTACTATTCAATACTCTTATTGCATGTTCAGTAGCATGTGGCCCTGAAATGTATGCATAGAGAATTAAATAGCTTAATGTGTGCGTGCTAAGTCACTTCAGTCATGTCCAACTCTTGGCAACCCTATGGATCATAGCCTTCCTGGTTCCTCTGTCCATGAGATTCTCCAGGCAAGAATATTGGAGTAGGTTGCTGTGCCCTCCTCCCATGGATCTTCCTGACCCAGGGATCAAACCTACATTTCTTATGTCTCCTGCATTGGCAGGCAGGTTCTTTAACACTAGCACCACCTGGGAAGCCCAATACAGTTTAACATATGAGATCAAAATGGGAAAAGCTGAAAGGGGAAAGATTAGGAACCACTGGACCAGACACTCTTCAGTTCAGTTCGTTCAGTTCAGTCAATTCAGTCGCTCAGTGTGTCCGACTCTTTGCGAACCCATGAATCGCAGCACGCCAGGCCTCCCTGTCCATCACCAACTCCCAGAGTTCACTCAGACTCAAGTCCATCGAGTCAGTGATGCCATCCAGCCATCTCATCCTTGGTTGTTCCTTTCTTTTCCTGACCCCAATCCCTCCCAGCATCAGAGTCTTTTCCAATGAGTCAACTCTTCGCATGAGGTGGCCAAAGTACTGAAGTTTCAGCTTTAGCATCATTCCTTCCAAAGAAATCCCAGAGTTGATCTTCTTCAGAATGGACTGGTTGGATCTCCTTGCAGTCCAAGGGACTCTCAAGAGTCTTCTCCAACACCA
>SJXO01007852.1:33190-47487 GCA_006408615.1 Connochaetes taurinus
GTCAGGAAACAACAGAACTGGATATGGAACAACAGACTGGTTCCAAATAGGAAAAGGAGTACATCAAGGCTGTATATTGTTACCCTGCTTATTTAACTTATATACAGAATACATCATGAGAAGCGCTGGGCTGGAAGAAGCACAGGCTGGAATCAAGATTGCCAGGAGAAGTATCAATAACCGCAGATATGCAGATGACACCACCCTTATGGCAGAAAGTGAAGAGGGACTAAAAAGCCTCTTCAGGAAAGTGAAAGTGGAGAGTGAAAAAGTTGGCTTAAAGCTCAACATTCAGAAAACAAAGATCATGGCATCCAGTCCCATCACTCCATGGGAAATAGATGGGGAAACAGTGGAAACAGTATCAGACTTTATTTTTTGGGCTGCAAAATAACTGCAGATGATGACTGCAGCCACGAAATTGAAAGACGCTTACTCCTTGGAAGAAAAGTTATGATCAACCTAGATAGCATATTCAAAAGCAGAGACATTACTTTGCCGACTAAGTCTAGTCAAGGCTATGGTTTTTCCTGTGGTCATGTATGGATGTGAGAGTTGGACTGTGAAGAAGGCTGAGCACCGAAGAATTGATGCTTTTGAACTGTGGTGTTGGAGAAGACTCTTGAGTCCCTTGGGCTGCAAGGAGATCCAACCAGTCCATTCTGAAGGAAATCAGCCCTGGGATTTCTTTGGAAGGAATGATGCTAAAGCTGAAACTCCAGTACTTTGGTCACCTCATGTGAAGAGTTGTCTCATTTGGAAAAGACTCTGATGCTGGGAGTGATTGGGGGCAGGAGGAGAAGGGGATGCCAGAGGATGAGATTGCTGGATGGCATCACTGACTCAGTGGACGTGAGTCTGAGTGAACTCCAGGAGTTGGTGATGGACAGGGAGGCCAGGCGTGCTGCGATTCATGGGGTTGCAAAGAGTCGGATACAACTGAGTGACTGAACTGAACTGAACTGAACACTCAAAAATACACAGATTCACAGTCAGATGCAGTTATATAGCAAACAGAGGTAAGACAAATAAAGTAGAACAGAGATCATGAAAGTAATGCCCATGCTGAACAATGAAGAAGGAATAATTGTTCTTTTGAATGAATTAGAGGAAGATCCTTTCAGAGGTAGAAAACTGATGGACTAAATCCTAGAACTGGTCAACTAACTGATGTCCTCAGGGAATACAGATGAGATTAGGGCTAGACATAAGTGTGCTGGTTCAGGTTTAACATGTCATAGTTTTAACATGTTAAACATGTCCTAGTTTTAATGTGTCCTATTAATTGTGATTTGCAGAATTCAAGTCCATTCAAAATTTTAGGAAACAAGGCTTAAAAAGAGTTTCAGAAATATTCAGGATAGATTTCTTCTTTCTCTTCAGACTACACATAGTAGCACTGGTAGCTCTGAGTAATAAGAAGATCAAGTAGACTGACTCTATCAGTGTAAGTCCCCCTGCATTATAGTACTTCAAGAAACCTAAGCACTGGTAAAAGGACTCAACTAGGACATAAAATTAACAGCAATAATATACACAGGCTCTTGGTTTTTCTGGGTTTCTGGATTTGATTTGGAAGTATTGTTATTGTTGTTCTGTTCCTATGTTGTGTCGGACTCTGTGTGACCCCATGGACTGCAGCATGCCAGGCTTCTCTGTCCTTCACTATATCCTAGAGCTTGCTCAAACTCATGTCCCTTGAGCCAGGGATGCCATCCAATTATCTCATCCTCTGTTGTCCCGTTCTCCTTCTGCCCTCAATCTTTTCCAGCGTCATCCAGACTTATTTTCCAATGAGTCGGCTCTTCGCATCAGATGGCCAAAGTATTGGAGCTTTAGCTTCAGCATCAGTCCTTCCAATGAATATTCAGGGATTTTAGTATTTACTGGGTTTTCTTCTTGCTGTCCAAGGGACTCTCAAGAGTCTTCTCCAACACCACAGTTCAAAGGCATCAATTCTTTGGCACTCAACCTTCTTTATGGTTCAGCTCTCACATTTGTACATGACTACTGTAAAAACCAGTAGTGTTGGACGTGACAAATTAGCTTAAGCTCAGAAAGAATGTGAGACTGAGGCATTGCATGCAAATATCCACTTAGACTACAAACATGTCAACGAACATATAAAATATGGCCTTTGTTAATAAACTGTCGGTAGCAAACAGTTACTGCTTCAATTGGGAAAAAAAGAAAATTTTTGTAGGAAAAAAATTTTTCTGGAAAGTAAATATATTCAAGTATTATAGTGTAATACAAAGAACATGGTTTTGCATGCATGCATGTCAGGGAACGTTTAACAGGAGTATTTCTGCATGCTGTTTTCTATTTCTCAAGGATTCTCTGTTCCTTATCTGTACCTATTCTGAGAACAAGTAGAGCTGCATGCAGTTCTCAGGACTGAGGTCATAAGATGAGACATCCAGTGACTCTTTTCAGCATCAGTGACCTTGTTTGTTTTAGACTATCCATATTGTGGCTATTGATAAAATTTCATCCTGTGTAATAGCTGACTAATCATCTTACTAAAGATATATAAGCCTGCATTTCTGCTAATAAAACACCCTTGCTCCATCAGAGCTTGGGTCCCTATGTCTTTCTTTCTCTCTTTCTTTCTCTCTCTCTCTCTCTTTCACTTTTTTATTGTCTACCCTGGACCACCAGGTTGTAGTCCATTAAAGGACCCCAACAAGTGGCACCCGAACAGGGACCTGGTACATGTGACATTTCAGGCCTAGTGACTCAAGGCCTATTGAGGTTGGTAAGTACTAAGACACGGGTCAAACGGCTAGAAAGCCCCATCATTTCTCTACTTTACTTCACCATTTGTTTAAAGTGCAGTGACTTTTGGTTTTGCACCAACAAATAGAGGTTTGCCTTCAAACAGTGGTTGAGTGTAATCCTTGGTTCCCTGATAAAGGCAATTTTGATTTAGAAATTTGGCACCGAGTCAAAAAAAAAATGTTAAATGAGCTGCCAGACAGAAAAAAAAAAATCCAATTGCTTTCTGGCCCCTATGAACTCTCATTAAAGCTGTAATTCTGCCATTTCAAGGTAATTCTAGCCCTCACAATATTCAACAACAGACAGAATGCTTGTTACATGAATATAAATTAAATGATAAAACTTTACAAAAGGCCCAATTAGAACAACATAAAATATTTCAGAACTTTCCTACTAATCCTACTCTGGCTGCTCCAAATGTTCCTCCTCTGCCAATGGGCACAAATCCAAAAGTCTCTCCTTTGCTACACTTGCTCACTCTCCTTGAAATTATCCTATTTTTGTTATTAAAAAAAAAATCTAACAAATGACATCTCTTAACAGACCTTTAAAAAGTTAATGAAAAGAGATCCTAATTTAAATAGCCCTCATTCACTTTCTCAAGAGACACAAGAAAAACTATTTAGTACAAAATAAATTACAAAAACAGTTTTTTACTCACATCAGACTAGATTTACCTCTAAAATTATTTGTACTCCCTTTTCTTCATTTTCCCATGAGACTTCCTGACCCAACAGCTCCAACCTTGATATAACAAAAACATGCCTAGGCAAAAGCCTATAATTAACTCTTATCACATTATTGAAACAGACAACCCACTTTGCCTGAGATGTCAGCCTTAGACAGATTAGCATAAATTCAAGCCAAAATAAAAGGGGCGGGGGGACAAAGAGACCTTTTAAATCTTAAAACAGAAAACGATGAGATCTCTGTCTGTCTGGATATATATGTATGTCTCAATGTATGTCTTTGTCTCTAGATAATATTGCTGAGGTTAATTTTTAAATGAGCTAAACAACAGTTCATGGTTTCTGAAAAAAAGTTAGATGCATATTTTCAGTAAAAAGGCTATAAAAATGAAATTACATTTTATTAAGAGAAAAAAAGGAAATATGGCTTATAGATGGCTATTCTATGAATAGACAAATAAAGTGATAAATACAGAAAGTGTAAAAAAGGTTTATGAAAAGTGAAACCCAAGAAAAAAGTTCTATATGTGGTACATTTTATTGAAAAAATTATGACTTACAGATAAATACAGAAAATGTAAAAAAGGTTTGTGACAAGTAAAAAAGAGTTTTATACATGATACAAGTTTCTTAAGACTTATGACTTTACCAATAACTGCTAACTATAGCTATATTATTTTCTATGTCACTTGTTTTGAAAGAATTTCTTACATTAACAAATGTGTGACTGAGCCTATGATATAATGCTGATATGCAGTTCCATATGAGATCAATGGTTGTAATAATGTAACTCTAGATATGAAAAAAAAAGAGAGAAAATATTATCCTGGACCAAGAGGCTAATAAGACAATGGTCCAGAGACTTTTGCTACTTACAAGGCCTGGTCCAATAACAGCACACTGAGTGGCCTATCAATGAAATCTTCCCTAGACCTGAAAATGAGCCTTCCCAACACCGCGGGACACAATGGCCATAACATGCCCCCCAAACATGGTCAAATATGTAACTATGAAAGGACCTTGCTGGCTGAAAGTTGGTACTTGCCAGCTGCCTCTGCAAAGATTACATCATGACCACTACAAGCTGCTGACCTTCAACACCCCCTGAAAAGAGTTCAGGGTGGAACTCAAAAATAAGGCACTCTATGTTCTGAAAAAAAACCAGAAAAATGGGCCTTCAGACAGTCAGATGTTTTCAGGTAAAGATTTTATGAACCCAAATTCTTACATCTTCTCATACCTAAAAAAAACACTAATGTCATAAACTAGTCTGTCTTAGTTCTCCTAGTAGCCCTTGAACAGCTTTTCTACTTCTATTAATCTTTGGGCCATGTACCTTTAACTTTCTTGTTAAGTTTGTTTCTTCCAAAATACAACAAATCTCCAAATAATAGTATGACAAAAATATTCCCTGACCAACACCTAGACAATGCTGAAACAAGTCATTCCATGGACTCTCATCTCCCTCTGTTAATACACCCTGACAGAAAACAGGTAAAAGAAACCCAGAACCCCACAACATCCCTGTATAGCCTGAAGAAGCCAGAGAAGTCATTGTCCTTTTCCACCTGAAACTGGGTTCCCAAATGCCTGAAAAAGAAAAGATGAAAATTTGCTATAAACACCAAAAAACTCTGGACTTGAAGCAGACATCTCACAGAAACCAGCCAGAGTCAGAGTAACTATTTCTTTCATTATAATCAATCATATTTCATACAAGCTTGTGTTCCCCTTCCTTTTGTTACAATTATATTTGTTTTTTACCACTGCCTTTATACAAAAATTGCTAAAGCTAAACAAACTCAATTAGTCAAGACATTTTTATAAATAAGCAGGAATTGTCAGGGAGCATTTAACAGGAGGATTCCTGCATGCTTTTCTATTTCTCAAGGATTCTCTCTTCCTTATCAGTTCCTATCCTGAGAACAAGTAGAGCTGCATGCAGTTCTCAGGACTGAGGTCAAAAGATGAGACATACAATGACTTTTTTCAGTGTCAGTGACCTTGTATGTATTAGACTATCCATATTGTGGCTATTGATAAAATTTCATCCTGTGTAAATAGCTGAGTAATCATCTTACCAAAGATATATAAGCCTGCATTTCTGCTAATAAAACACCCTTGCTCCATCAGAGCTTGGGTCCCCGTGTCTCTCTCTCTCTCTCTCTTTCTTTTTCTCTCTCTCACTTTCGTATCATCGACTCCAGACCACCAGGTTCCAGTCCATCAAAGGACCCCAACACATGCACGCTAAGTCACTCAGTCATGTCTGACTCTTTTGCAACCCTATGGACTAAAGCCCACCAGGCTCCTCTGTCCATGGGGTTCTCCAGGCATGAATACTGGAGTGGGTTGCCATACCCTCCTCCAGGGTATCTTCCTGACCCACAGACTGAACCCATACCTCTTACATCACCCACATTGGCTGGCAGGTTCTTTACCACTAGTGCAACCTGGGAAGCCCAAACATGGTCCTAACCATGAGATAAACCTGGGCTAGAATCAAATATCTATAACTAATTAAATGTGATGAGCAACATAAATAAAACTTAGTTTCTCTGTAACTTCCTTATGTGTAGAAACATCTACCTCATAAACAAGTTGTGCAAATCAAATGGGATTGTGTTTGTAAAATAACATAGGCAATATGGCCAAGATGGATGAGAAGGAAGACCCTGAGCTTACCCCCTCCCACAGACAACTATTTACAAAGAAGCTGTTGAAAAGAACAATCTGAAGACAAACAAAAAAGATTTCCTACTAAAGATACAAAGAAGGAACCATAGCAAGATGTGTGGGAGGGGCAGAGACTAGATAAATTAAAGATCCACACCCCCAAATGGTTGACTAGAAGAACAATTACAATTTACAGAGGTTCTCCCCAAAGAGTCAGGGGTTCCATCTCCACATCAGACTCCTGATCAAGGAAGATTACACTCCAGAATGTCTGACTTTAAAGGCCAACGGAGTAGGATAACATAGGAAACAGAGACTCCAGTCTTTAAGGGCATGTGAAAATTTCACATGCTCCAAGAGCCAGTGAAAAGGCAGTAATTAGAAAGAAACCTGGATCAGACCTATTTGCTGATCTTGGAAAGTCCCGCAGAGAGGCAGGAGGCAACTGGAATTCTGTCTAAGGACAGAGATTCTGGCAGAAACCATTTTAGGTTGCTCGTTCTACCAAGGACATTGGTAATGATAAGCACTGGGCTTCCCAGGTGATACAGTGGTAAAGAATCCACCTGCCAGTATAGGAGATGTAGGAGACACAGGTTTGATCCCTGGTTTGGGAAGATCCCTTGGAGAAGGAAATAGCTCACCCACTCTAGTATTCTTGCCTGGAGAATCCCATGGACAGAGGAACCTGGTGGATTACAGTCCATAGGGTCACAAAGAGTCAGACACGACTAGCACACACACACAAAGGTAAGCACCATTCTGCAGCACACTTTCTTGCCATTTGCAACAAAATGGATGGACAAAGAGGATATCATGCTAAGTAAAACAGTCAAACAGAGCCAGAAAAAAAAATCATATTATTCACTTATATGTGTAATCTAAAAAACAAATGAATAAACAATAATAAAACACAAACAGACTTCTAGATAAAGAGAACAAACAAGGGGTTGCCAGAGGAAAGGGGGTGGGGGGGATGCCTGAAATAGACAAAGAAGATTAGGAGGTACAAACTTCCAGTTACAAAATAAATTAATCACAGGGATGGAATATACCACACAGGAAAAACAGTCAATGACATTATAAGAGAACTGAATGGTGACAAATGATAACTAGACATTTTGTGGTGAACATTTTATAATGTATAGAATTATTGAATCTGTGTATCTGAAACTAACATAGTGCTGTCAGTCAATTATATTTCAATAAAAATAAATAAAAATTATAATAATTAGTGCAGAAGGTTTATATTAAAAGGCATATACAATCATGTAATTCCCTGAAGTTGTACATCCCAGAACAATCCAATGTGTGACCAGTTTTGAAGAAGAGCTCAGACTTTTAGCCTCCGCTAAGTCAAGTGAGAGTGAACTGAAAATAGAATATATTCTCAGCTAATTAGGATAGTCTGTATTAGAAATTAAAAGTGGAGAGTTGCTTAACAAACTTTACAATGTTCCCTTACAAGCCAAGATTCCACAAGATTCCAGAGCCAGGAAATGAGGAGTCTTTTCACATTTTTCCTCAACATTATGTCTTTGCTACATCCCATGTTTTTCTGCAGCAGAGATGGAGAGGTTAAAGGCCTGGCAACACAATTTAGATTGATAGTCAGCCCAGGGGCAGAAGTCTGACTTGTCAGAGACAATGCTCTCACCCTTAGTTTTGAGATCAAACTCATGTCTCAACATCTTGATTTAAAAGAGATCAATAGCACATGGGAGGAAGGAAGGGAAACATATTTCTCCTTAAGTTTCTCCTTCCCTCTCTGGAGTTATTGAATTTTCATCTTGTGTGCATTTTCCCATTGCCAAACTGTGCAAAACACAAAGCAGATGAGTAAAAGCAACCACCTCTTGGAGTTTTTTCCATGGAGGCCACCTCTGAAACAAGTCATCTATAGTTGAGTAAAAGGTTATTAAAATAATTCTATCACCACCTCTCAATAAGAAGCCCTAGCCTGCATCAGCACTAACTAGCACTGCACAGTGACCCATACATATAAGACCCAATTGAGTGGGCCTTGACACCTGAGAAGAGCATTACAGTCACATCTTTTTCATCAAGAGTCAGATGACAATTTCATTCATGTCTCAAAGAAATTCCAAAAACATTTAAAAATCCAATACCCAAGAACTAATTCCCCAAGAAGTAAAGCTTCTGGGTAAACTTAGAGAGTATCATAAAAATCAGAATTTACTAGAAAAGTGGTTCACTTCTCAGCTTCACCGGGTAAATAACATTGACCAAACAAATTAAAACTGAAGTGTCATTTTCTTCAATTGTAAAACACACAGATACATGTTCCTACATGTTAATACAAACTACAAACTATGAAAGATATTATGATTAGTACTTACTCAAGGAATGGAAAGGACAAAAAAGCAAGAACGTGTACTAAGCAGGATGCCCCTGTCTGTTTCTTCATTTTAATGCACACACAAGTTACACCAAATCAAGCTGCTGAATTGCAAAGAAGTGCATACATTCTACAACAGATGAAACTGAGTGGGCATTTCTCTGTTCTTAAGCCTTTCTTGACAAATCAAGATTTCTATCCACGTGGCTGTTGGTAAGCATTTCTCTCCTAGGCTTTGAGTAAAACAATGGAAATCTTTATTGAATTAAAATGCAGTCTCCTTGAACTAATAAACTCCCCAAAAGAAGTTGGATCTTCATACCAATAAAATTTATCCAGATTAATAATGAAAACTAAATATCATTTAGCCTTCCCTTAAATGATATTTGATCTCTGAATAAAACTATTGGAAAATATTCAAATTTGCATCTATTTGAAGGGTGGAAGTGCACTGAAGAATATTTAAAAATCAAATGAATCACTGGAAACATTCCAAAATATTTCACACACAGGATCAGTCATAACAATGCAACACTCCTGATCATCTAATAAAACAAACAATGTCTTGGGTCTGTCAAACAACCAGTTGGTCAATCAATATTTTCCAAGTGTCTACTACATGCTTAATATATGATATGAAATATCAAATGAATATAATATTAATTCTTGCTAACAAAATAAATAAGTTCCAGAGGACAAAGAAATGTCTAGCATGTTTCCTATGATACTAAAGAAAAACCTAAAGAACTAATAATTGTGATTACTGCCATGTCATCAAAGTAAAATAAATACTGTGACAAGTGCAGGCAAACAGAACTAGCTAGCTCCTTATTCAGGCCAAGGCAGGAAATTGTTTGGGGATCAGCTAAAACTGACCCTTAACTGTACTTTTTTAGGCAAATTTTTTTTTAATTGGAGAGCAATTGCTCTGCAAAGTTGTGTTAGTTTCTGTTGTACAACAATATAAATCAGCTATAGGTACACATATGTACCCTCCCTCTTGAGCCTGTCTCATCCCACTCCACCCCACCATCCTGCCTCTGGAGGTCATCACAGAGCACTGATCTGAGCTCCCCATGCTATACAACAGCTTCCCATATACAAGCAGCTCATGAAGCCCCAAAACACAAGTATCGAATCAAAAAATGGGTGGAAGACCTAAACATTTCTCCGAAGAAGACATATAGATGGCCAGCAAACCCAAGAAAAGATGCTCATCATCACTCATTATTAGAGAAATGCAAATCAAAGCTATATTACTAGTATTATTTTACACAAAATAGCCACAAAGAGCTCTCATGACCTTGTCAACAATTGCTTTGTTAGGTTAACAGAAGCATCCTTCCCAATGAAATGCCCACTATGCCTGCTTGAGGGGAAGATAATTCTGAACCGCCAGCTGCCTATCATATCTCATCCAGATGCTGAGTAAGCAAATGAATGGAAACAGCCCGTGGTGCCTCTTGACACAAGTAACAAAGCTCAGACTCCTGTTGCCATGTCTTTGTGATTAGATTTATCCATCTAGAGCAGTGAGACCAAGTCACAGGTGTGAGAGCCTTCTTGACACAGTTTAATGATATCCTATTTCCTTATAAACAGGAGCTTCCCTGGTGGCTCAGTGGTAAAGAACCTACCTGCCAAGGAGGAGACGTGGATTTGATCCCTGGCTTGGGAAGATGCCCTGGAGAAGGAAATGGAAACTCACTTCAGTATCCTTGCCTGGAAAATCCCATGGACAGAGGAGCCTAGCAGGCTACAGTCCCTGGGTCACAAAACATGACTCAGTGACTAACAAACAAGTCCCTTAGACTGTAGAGGTAACTGGAGGAGAAGAGATGCCAGAAAATTATTGTTTTTCTTTGGGAGGGCAAAGAATGATCATTATGACCTAAGTATGCTGTAAGATCATAAAAACACTTTCAAACTGAAAAACTGCATACATAAACCCTGTACAAAATATGTACAGGAAACATAATCAAGGTGTGAGAGGAAGGAGGCTTTGCTTTAATGAGAGACTGTTAGCTGAAAGGCATATGCCTCAGGTTTACCTCAAAATGGAGATAGTTATGTGTAATACACCACCATTGTCAGAGTAATAGAACTGTGTCCATTTTCACTTTGCATTTTAAGTGCTGCTGTCACTTTTGGCTTGTTAGCTTTTCATTTTTTTTAAAAGACCATCTGCTATCCTAACCATTTAAAAGACATGCTATATCACAAGTATGGTTTTCCAATTAGCTGGGATGATGGATCAGATTCAGGACCACCCCCCACCTCCAAATCAATTTTACAACTGCCAAAGCCAATTGTCGGGGGCAAGAGAATCTGTATGGTTTAAGGATTTTATAGTGTTTGCAAACCCTGGAACATTTACAGTTTCTTTTAATTGGCCAGCTTATACAGAAATCAGTCTTTTCACCAACCTGAAAAAGATATAGATAATGAAATAGATACTTTTCCCTCTAAAATGTAATACAAAAAAAAAAATAGCTAAAAAGAAATAGCAACCATACATATTTTTAAAATGCTAACTGACTAGGAACATCTTAAATTAACAATTAATATCTAAAAACTGATTGGCTAGCATGTTAATGCTAACATGAACCGAATATTCTTCCATGTGATAAGTTCTGTGATTAAAATTCACTAGTGTTTGTTATTGTATTTCCAGGGATTTAGCATTATAGAATGTCAGCATATTTTAAATATCATATTATAATTAAATTGAATTTGACTCATCTACTCAAATCCTCAAAGTATTTCACTGCTAGGAATGTAGAATAAAATTTTAATACAATAATTTTTAATTTAGTGATACAACAGATGGCTTAATTCTTATCTAAAAGGACTTTCATATTTTTCTTCTATTTCTTGACTTTCACCATTTCACCTAATTTTGGACTCTGCCTTGCCCACTACCACAATTTTCATTTTGACCTTTGGAGATCCTATTGAATTTTAATACCTAGCTTAAATTCTTTTAAATTATTTTTTCATGAGAAAGTCATCAAATTAACTATAAAAGTTTAGCCCATATGGTATTATTGTGCTCAGTTGCAAAATCATGTGTGATTCTTTGTGACTCCATGGACTGTAGCCTGCCAGTCTCCTCTGTCCATGGGATTTCCTAAGCAAGAATACTGGAGTGGGTTGCCATTTTCTTCTCCAGTAATGTTATTAAGAGCAATTTTAAAAGGAAATTACAAATCTATAATATAAATGTAATTTTTTTACTCTCTACAAAAGACTCACTTTATTATTTTTGCATAAGTTCAAGTTGTATAATGATAATTTTTTACACATATGTTTTGCAAAAGTATGACCACTAAAGGATTAATTAACACCTCCATCATCTTATCTAATTACCTCTTTTTTTGTAGTGAGAAAATTTAAGCTATACTCTGTTAGCAACTTTCAAGTATATACTAGAGTGTGATTGACTATAGACACCATGGTATACATTAGATCCTCAGAATGTATTCTTATAACTGGAAGTATGTACCTTTTGACCAACATTTTCCCATTTCCTCCACTTCCAAACTCCTGACAAATTATGTGTGCATGCCTGTTATCCACTGTAGGGGTAAACCTGACTCCTCCTGGGTCCTGTGTTTGGTGCTGATGCCAGAATCAAAGCCAAATGAGGCTGTAGTTGATCCCTTAGCGTACAGAGCTGTTTCTAAGTTTCTAGCGGGGACAATGGTCAGAAAGTCAACTGCCTTGATGTGGATCTCTCTTTCCAAAATGACTCTCTTCATAGCATCCTCCTTGGCATCCAGTCCCATCACTTCATGGGAAATAGATGGAGAAACAGTGGAAACAGTGTCAGACTTTATGTTTTTGGGCTCCAAAATCACTGCAGATGGTGATTGCAGCCATGAAATTAAAAGACGCTTACTCCTTGAAAGAAAAGTTATGACCAAACTGGATAGCATATTTAAAAGCAGAGACATCACTTTGCCAACAAAGGTCTGTCTAGTCAAGGCTATGGTTTTTCCTGTGGTCATGTACGGATATGAGAGTTGAACAGTGAAGAAAGCTGAGTGCCAAAGAAATGATGCTTTTGAACTGTCATGTTGGAGAAGACTCTTGAGAGTCCCTTAAACTGCAAGGAGATACAATTCCATTCTGAAGGAGATCAGTCCTAGGTGTTCTTTGGAAGGACTGATGCTAAAGCTGAAACTCCAATACTTTGGCCACCTCATGTGAAGAGTTGACTCATTGGAAAAGACTCTGATGCTGGGAGGGATTGGGGGCAGGAGGAGAAGGGGACAACAGAGGATGAGATGGCTGGATGGCATCACCGACTCAATGGACGTGGGTTTGGGTGAACTCCAGGAGTAGGTGATGGACAGGAAGGCCTGGCATGCTGCAATTCATGGGGTCACAAAGAGTCGGACATGACTGAGCGACTGAAATGAACTGAACTGAACTGGACTGCCCTGAGGGTTCGCAGTCTCCTACCCAAATCTGGCAGCTGCCACAAAGGCCCTTCTGTCTGTGGATGAATATCAAGTTCTTGTTGTTGACGGAGGATGGGGATGAGGGTAGAAACGGTGATGGACAGGAAGGCCTGGCATGCTGCAATTCATGGGGTCACAAAGAGTCGGACATGACTGAGCGACTGAAATGAACTGAACTGAACTGGACTGCCCTGAGGGTTCGCAGTCTCCTACCCAAATCTGGCAGCTGCCACAAAGGCCCTTCTGTCTGTGGATGAATATCAAGTTCTTGTTGTTGACGGAGGATGGGGATGAGGGTAGAATACAAGCTACAAGATGTCATATTCACACCTCTGATTGATGTCGCTCCTCAGAGGTGACACTTTTAAACTGAACTTCCAACAACATAAAAGTGAGTTACTATCAACCCAGAGCCTTGGTGCTAAATTGTTGGCTATTAAGACAAAGAAATAAGAGGGTCACTGGTATGCTTACGGGGTCCCATGTTGCTCCCTGGGCTTCCACTTGGTTTATTTTGTGTAGTGTTAGTAATATGAAATCTCCAGATAGAGCATTGGAAATACCATACTGTCCCAGTGTCATGACTACCATCACTATTTACTTATTCAGCTTAACTCACTTTAGTTACGTTTATAAATAAATACTAAACAAAACTTTTCTGATAAAACTAAATCACTTTGTATTGTCAGAGACAATACAAAGACAGGCAATGCCAAAGAATGCTCAAACTACTGCACATTTGCACTCATCTCACATGATAGCAAAGTGATGCTCAAAATTCTCCAAGCATGCCTTCAACAGTACGTGAATCATGAACTTCCAGATGTTTAAGCTGGATTTCGAAAAGGCAGGGGAACCAGAGATCAAATTGCCAACATCCCCTGGATCATGGAAAAAACAAGAGAGTTCCAGAAAAACTTCTGTTTTATTGACTATGCCAAAGCCTTTGACTGTGTGGATCACAATAAACTGTGGAAAATTCTGAGAGAGATGGGAATACCAGACCACCTGACCTGCCTCTTGAGAAATCTGTATGCAGGTCAGGAAGCAACAGTTAGAACTGGACATGGAACAACAGATTGGTTCCAAATAGGAAAAAGAGTATGTCAAGGGTGTATATTGTCACCCTGCTTATTTAACTTACATGTAGAGTACATCATGAGAAACGCTGGACTGGATGAAGCACAAGCTGGAATCAAGATTGCTGGGAGAAGTATCAGTAAACTCAGATATGCAGGTAACACCACCCTTATGGCAGAAAGCAAAGAACTAAACAGCTTCTTGATGAGAGTGAAAAAGTTGGCTTAAAACTCAACATTCAGAAAA
>SJXO01007852.1:48482-84464 GCA_006408615.1 Connochaetes taurinus
TATTATACTTGAATCACATCTAGATTTTCAATCACCTGTTTCCCAATTTGTTCTTCCATTTTATAGGAATGAATCTCAAAGTTCTTGGAATATCCCTACAATCAAATTCACTTTCACTTATTAAAATAATTTGGCCTCCTTGATTATATGTAAAGCTCTCTTTGCTATACATCTGCTCCTCTCCTGAACAGGAGGAAGGAAAAATTAAGGACTTAGAAGACACAGCTAGAAAGACAAGTGACTGTGTATCAACTGGATCTAAATGTATCTGTTGCCATGTAAGTGTCTGAAATGCAAGAAAGATTCAAGCAACACTTATTTTTGTATCAAAGACAGTACTAACCGAAGCACCTGTCCTGACTTGTCATTTAGAAAATGAAAACTTGGAGGAACTCCCTTTGATCTCTCCCAGATCTATTGTGACCCTGTCAGTGAAAAGAGTCCAACACAAACTCTCTTGGACAGTGCTCCTCAGAATGCCCGTGAATGTTGCAAATGCTTATCCCACACAGAATTGGAGACTGAAAGTTTAAATTACAGTGAGGGACTCAAGGCCTCAGCTGCTTGCTGTTACAACACACAGGGTGCACTCATAAATTCCAAAACACACAGTTGTTCGATGTCTTTTCTTGAGAAAGTTGTTATCCCAAACCAGACAGGTTTTCCTCTATGGGTGCAAACTTGCTCTGAATTATTTAGAAAGAGAATCACTATTCAGAAAGAGAACTCCATCATATAGGACTGTATTGTTAAAACCTGGCAAAACATCTTACTTTTATCACTGAGCATATTCAGGCCAACGACACAGAAAAGATTCCAACATCTTCAAGCACACAGTTATTACAAAAGTAGAAAAATTTTTGATGCAATGATTGTGAAAAATATATTCAATAGAGGCATTTCAAAATATTTAGAACAGCAGATGCTCCATGGGACTAAATTGATTTCTGAGGTAACTTTCAAAGGCAATGAGCAAGATGGTGGTTTGTTATAAAATATAAATCTTATGATCTCATAATGCATATATTTAACATTCATCCACTGGTTAAAGACACTTCTTCTAGACTCTCAGTAAGTATCAGGGAATTGTTCTGTGGCTTTTTCTTAGGCAGTAAACATGGTTATGCTCTGAATGAAAGTAGTCATTTACTGTCTAATAGCATCAATTGAGGGACACAAAACTAGAATAAACTGCTTTTGATGCTATGCTTGTATAAAATCACAATATTGAGACACAAAAATTTCCTAAATAGATACAAAGCAAATTTTAGGGAGATAAATATACCCTGCAAGATAGATAGCTAGATGCATAGATAGATAGATGATGGATGAATAGATTGATAGATGGATTATGATAGATACATAATAGATGATGGTGGTCATTTAGTCATTGTAGTGTCCAACTCTTACAATACCATAGACTGTAGCCCAGCAGGCTCCTCTGTCCATGGAATTCCTAAAGTAACAATACTAGAGTGTGTTGCCATTTCCTTCTCCACGGGATCTTCCAGACCCAGGGACTGAGCCCGTGTCTCCTGCATTGCAGGCAGATTCTTTACCACTGAGCCACCAGGGAGGCCTTTAATAGAGGATAGATAGGCAGATGGCCTCATAATCCATCCACACTAGTGTTCCACTTCTTTAATATCATTAAATATCTTCAGACTTGTTTCCTCCTTCCATGGAGTTTTTCCCTCCCCAACAACTTATTAGTTACCTATATTCATACATGGTATAAAAGAATTTTGTTGTATAAAATATATAGAAGTGCATTAGAAACAAGAATGTTACTGAAAAATAATATAAATGGCTACAAAATTGTGGTGTAAAACACATGCGTAAGAGCTTGAGACAAAGCACAGAGAACTGCAGAGGGCAAGTTTTGTCTTAACAGGAGATGGTTCCTTTACAAAGTTGCTCTTGTCTGACAGCAGAGGAATCTTTAGACAACTAGAACTTCCTTTTCCTTTTCTCCACCTTCATTTCCTGGTGTCAACGTGAAGTCTAAGGATAGTATCATTATTCAAACATCATTATTTTTTCCCTCACCACTACTTACTAGACCTAAGTTCCCAAAGACTGAAGGTCTGTGTGAGAATTTGGAAAGCTTTGGTTACTGATGTAATACCTAAATCTGTTACTAAACTCATCTTCCCACTTAGGGATATTTATATACAAATAAAAAAAATCTTACATAACCCAGTCTGTTACCGTTACTGTTAAGTCACTTCAGTCGTGTCCGGCTCTGTGCAACCCCATAGACGGCAGCCCACCAGTCTCCCCCGTCCCTGGGATTCTCCAGGCAAGAACACTGGAGTGGGTTGCCATTTCCTTCTCCAGTGCATGAAAGTGAAAAGTGAAAGTGAAGTCGCTCAGTCATGTCCAACTCTTAGCGACCCCATGGACTGAAGCCCACCAGGTTCCTCCATCCATGGAATTCTCCAGGCAAGAAAGAGTACTGGAGTGGGATGCCATTGCCTTCTCCGATAACCCAGCCTACTAGCTGCTTAATGAATGAACTTTACACAACGATAAGAAGCTAAGGGAACTTCCTTGGCGGTCCAGTGGTTGAGAATGAATCCACCTTCCAAGGCAGGGGACAAGGGTTTGATACCTGGTCAGGGAACTAAGGGACTTTCCTGGTGGCTCAGACAGTAAAGAACCTGCCCACAATGCGGGAGACCCAGGTTCGATTCCTGGGTCAAGAAAATCCCCTGGGGAAGGGAAAGGCTACCCACTCCAGGATTCTTTCCTGGAAAATTCCATGGACTGAGGAGCTTCCCAGGTGTCTCAGTAGTAAAGAATCTGCATGTTAACACAGGAGATGCAAGAGACACAGGTTCGATCACTGAGTCAGGAAGAGGTCTTGGAGAAGGAAATGGCCATCCACCCCAGTATCCTTGTCTAGAAAATTCTATGGACAGAAAAGTCTGGTGGTCTACAGTCGATGGGGTCACAAAGAGCCAGACATGACTGAGTGACTAAACAACAACAAGGAACTAAGATCCCACATGCCACAGGGCAACTAAGCCTTCACACCACAACTGGAGAAAGCCTACATGCTGAAACAGAGACCCAGTGCAGCCAAAGAAAGAAACTGGAAAAGGAATCCTGGGGGAAAGGAGTGTATCTCTGAACTTTCAAAAGTATTTCCATTTCACAGATTCAAATACAACTTGCGAGTTGGGCACTTCTGCAGCTGAGACAAGGAAGAACAGATATATTTCTGGGCTCATCCCTTTAAAACAGGGAGCCAAATACAAAGGCATCATGGAGGCATCTAGCCTCTTTCTAGATCTGCCTGATCATCCATTTCCTCTTCTGCAAACCTGGGGTAAGTGTTATCTGAAGCATTTGTTTGTGTTAAGGATTCAGTGAGTGAATCCAAGTAGGGTGCATTGTGTGGCACATTGTAAGGACTCCATACATGAGAGAGAGTAAAAGGAAGAGGAAGACACCAGCAGGAGAGGGAGAAGGAAGAGGACAGGTCTCTGGCAATCCTACCAGAAAAGAAAGAGTCCATTAATGCCTCCACAGGACCCCTGTTGGTCCCACTGTTGATCAATGTGCTCTTCTCCTTCGATTCTGATTCCAAGAATTCACAACCTTAGCTGTACATTAGAATTGTCTGGAAGGCTTAAAATCCTGGTGCTCAGGCTGTCTTTCAAATCAGTGAAATCAGAAACCCTAGAAATTCAAAACTAGCAGCAAAAATTTATAAATCTCTATAATGTCGAGAACAATTACTCTGTTCCACCCTTGTCTTCACATTCTCTCTCTCTCTCTTTTTTTTTTTTTTTTGCTGTTTGCCAGTAGAACTTAATTTATTTATTTATTTTACAGTAGGCCCTTGCTCATTTTCATATTCCTAACCATCATCCATTGAGTGCTTGTTGACTCTGGGATGGCATTTTAGGCCTGGTAAATCTAAAATATGCTGGAAATAATTTTTTTAATGAGCATATATTTTAGCAAAAGAGAGTGGATGTATTAAAGCACATAACTTTAGACTTCTTGGCATTGTTGTCTACATGCATGCTAAGTCGCTTCAGTCACACTCGACTCTTTGCAATCCTATGGATTATAGCCTATCAGGCTCCTCTCTCCATGGGATTCTCCAGACAAAAATACTGAAGTGGGTTGCCATGCCCTCCTCCAGGGCATCTTCCCTACCCAGGGATGAACCCACGTCTCTAGTAGCTCCAGCATTGGCAGGTGGGTTCTTTACCACTAGTGCCACTTGGGAAGTCTATGTTAGGCTCATTTTTAAAAAGAGGAGCCACGTTATCCCCTAACATTGTAGTTGTTATTCAGTCGCTAAGTCATGTCTGACTTTGTGACCCCATGAACTCTTCCCACCAATGAAGGGTTGCCATGCCCTTCTCCAGGGGATCTTCCCTACCTAAGGATTGAATCCCATCTCTTACATTGCAGGCAGATTCTTTACCCTCTGAGCCACCAGGNTTCAGACCTATAGGGATTTTTCCAAATGCTCCTTCAATAAAGCCTTGCTCTGGATCACTTACATGTTTAGAAAATGGCTGTTGATGGCTAAATTATGAGCCATAAAATGTACTTGTAAAATTACACAACCAAGCAAGAATTCTCAGAATCTCCTCTCAGAAATATCATATGCAAATTTTTGTTTCACTTGATGCTTATTTGAGTAAAATTTATTTCTATCATCAATTAGAGAAATGAAAATAGATCTAAGTTTTGAAAGCATGTTAAAAAAGAAAAACATTACCTACCTGAGCATGAAAAGAAAAAAAGATTTATGTTTTCTTACCACTATGAGAAAATGGTTACAATTATGAACAAGCCCTTTAAGGTAATAAATGAATTTTTCATAAGTCATCATTTTTTACTAGCTGTTATAATCATTTTCTCCTTACTGTGTTCTCCAACTTGCCAATAACATCATTTTAACATTCTTATGTAACCAGCTATGTTCTACTATGTGGCCTAATATTTCACTTTAATATCCATTCATTTTCAACAGCTTGAGCTCTCTGATGCCTTGCAGAAGCACTCCGTCTCTGGTGAAGTGTCAGTTTAAGTGTGATGTATTATTCAGCTTGGTAAAGGAGGTGTAACCACTCAGTGGCAATCATGAGAATCACGGGAAAAAACGTGTACAAACATCTGGGGCCCGAAAATCATTTCACTGGTTCACAGCGTCAGGGCTTTGCTAATGGATCTTATTTAAAGTACAGGACACTACTTATACATTTTTAAAAATCCTATACTGCACAACTAAAAAGACATTTTATTTCAATTTCAAAATTACAGTATTGCACATAGTGCAGAAAGCGAGGTCCTCAATGTGACCTACTGATAGTTCTGAAGCTGGCATTGCAGGGGAGGCAGCCGGAAACGGGATGCAAATGCCACTGTCTTCTCTTTTTCACAACCAAAAGCTCAGTATTCATCCTAACAGATGTAGGTGAATGTTGCTGGCTGTTGTACTTATATAACTGAAAGATAGTCTATAGGCTGTGGACTCAGAAAGCCCAAAGCAAAATCTTACTTTGCAACGATGGGCAAATCCTTTGTGTGTGCCTCAGTTTCTTCATCAGGTACATGATATTGAATTAGCCAAAAAGCTGTTTGGGTTTTTCCATAAGACAGTATGGAAAAAAACCCAAACAAACATTTTGGCCAACCCAATATTATCACTCAAATTATTTGCTGCTTCATCCTAAGGGAGAACTATACTCTCTTGCATCATTGTCTTCAGATTTGCATATGTGTCTTGCTTTGGCCAATGATGTGGACAGAAGGGAAGATAAAATAGAAAGGCAGATAGTGTATGGTATTGACCTCCAGGGTAAGCAGTGTGAACTTTGTCCCACTTCCAGGCAGTCAGGGAAGGGTCATGAGCCAGGCTGTGACATACGACCACTACAACAACCACAGTGATGGTAATGACAGCTTTCGATTGAACACTCGCAGTAGGTCACACCCAGGGCCGAGGGTGCAGGCCTCGCTCATTGTATCTGGAGCATCACACTGCAAGGCGTGTTCTGTGGTCCACAGAAGCTAAAAGGCAGTCAGGGAAGGGTCATGAGCCAGGCTGTGACATACGACCACTACAACAACCACAGTGATGGTAATGACAGCTTTCGATTGAACACTCGCAGTAGGTCACACCCAGGGCCGAGGGTGCAGGCCTCGCTCATTGTATCTGGAGCATCACACTGCAAGGCGTGTTCTGTGGTCCACAGAAGCTAAGAAACAGTCCAGTGGCACAGAGTCAGATAGCAGTGAGTCTGGCTGGCCCCTGCAGCTCTTGACTCCAAAGCTGCAGTTCATCAAGGGCACAGTGAGGTTGCCAGGTCGGTGGGGCTGGAGGGAGGTGGTTCTGGTGCCACTTGTGGCTGGTACAGATGGGGAGAGTCGGGAGGCATGGTGGGGGTTGCAGGTTGAGGGTCGGGGGTCTGGACTTGGGTACCAGCAGTGGGCTTCTCAGGTGGCGCTGCTGCTGCTGCTGCTGCTGCTAAGTCGCTTCAGTCGTGTCCAACTCTGTGTGACCCCATAGACGGAAACCCACCAGGCTCCTCGGTTCCTGGGATTCTCCAGGCAAGAGCACTGGAGTGGATTGCTACTGCCTTCTCCAAAACTGCCTACCCATGCAGGAGATGTAAGAGACATGGGTTCAATCTCGGGGTTTGGAAGATCTCCTGGAGGAGGGCGTGGCAACCCACTCCAGTATTCTTGCCTGGAGAATCCCATGGACAGAGGAGCCTGACAGACCCAGTCCATAGAGACATAGAGTCAGACACGACTGAAGTGACTTAGCACACAGCACACACATGTGACATAAAGTGGTACCTGCTACTTAAGAGCAGAAGCATTAAGAGCCATGTCATAATTCCACCACACCCTCTCTTATCTGGACCACAAAAGCGGGATGTCTGGGTGGAAGCTGATTTACCAGGTTTCATGGAGCAAGACTGCCGCTCACTCCAACAGACACGGTATGAGACAAAAATAAACCTCTGCGAGTAAAAGCCCAGACTGATTTATCCATCTCACATAATGAGGATAATGATAGTACTTAACAAGCTAGGCTGTGTGAGTGCTAAATGAGAAAATACCCATAGAGAAATTACAAAGTGTCTGGCACACGGAAAGCATTCAATATTAGCCATTGTTACTATGGGCATACATCAGAGGTACAGTTCCAGACCACCTCAAGAAAGCAATTATCACAACAAAGTGAGTCACACAAATTTCATGGTCTCTCAGTGTGTATATCAGTTATATTTGTACTATATTGCCTTCTATTAAATATGCAATAGAATTATGTCTTAAAAAGTACATACTTTAATTTTAAAATATTGCTAAAACTATTAACCATCATCTGAGCATTCAGCAAGATATAATCTTTTTGCAAGTTACATCAAAGATCACTGATCACAGATCATCGTAACAAATATAATACTAATAAAAGTCTGAAATATTGCAAGAATTCCCAAGATGTGACACAGACATGAAGTGAGCAAATATTGTTGGAAAAGTGGAGCTGATAGGCTTGCTCAACACAAGGCTGCCACAAACCTTTGGTTTGCAAAAAAACACAGTATCTGTGAAGTGTAATACAGAGAAATGCAACAAAATGAGGTGCGACTGTATGAATATCACAAACATATCTAAGTCAAAGATGTGGGGGTAATGATGAGAATATCTGCCTCTTACAAACGTGATGGGTTCCCTTGTAGCTCAGACAGTAAAGAATCTGCCTGCAATGCAGGAGACCAGGGTTTGATCCTTGTGTTGGAAAGATCTCCTGAAGGAGGGCATGGGAACCCACTACAGTATTCTTGCCTCGAGAATTCCATGACCAGAGGAGCCTGGTGGGCTACAGTCCATGGGATCGCAAAGAGTTGGACATGACTAAGCAACTAACATTTTCACTTCTACTCCTTCTTCACCAAAAAAAGAAAAATTAAAAAGTCACAAATTAAATTTAGATTATGTCTTCTCTCTTACCTGTCCACCTGAGAATTGCTAATCCAGCTATAATCATTCACTGATTAAATCATCTTTGTGACTGGAATAGTATGGCCAGATTTAGCAAATTAAAATGCAAGATCCTTAGTAACATTTTAATTTCAGATAAACAAGGAACTTTTTTCAGGTAAGTATATCCCCATGTAATATTTTAACAAATATGTTGTTCATCTGAGATAGAAACACAACTGGTGTCCTGTATTACATTTGGTAACTATTAACTGGAAGAATGTACATTCCCAGGCTGTAATTACACTATGTCTTCCATTCCCTCTTTCTCATTAAGCTTTTGGATCTTGAAGTAGGTTGGAAAAAGCATTTGGCATCAAGAGGGGATAACGGAGGAGGTGGTGGGATGCATTGGGAGATTGGGATTGACATATAAACATTACAATGTATAAAATAGATAACTCATGAGAACCCACTGGATAGCACAGGGAACTCTACTCAATGCTCTTGTGGTACCCTAAATGGGAAGGAGATCCAAGAAGAGGGGATATATGTTTAGTTGATTCACTTTGCTATACGGAAGAAACCAACACAACATTGTAAAGCAACTGTACTCCAACAATATTTTTTTAAAAAAACTATTGGAACCATAGACACATTTTGCTGTAGAAATGTAACTGCCAGTACCATGCACCAAAAGAAACACTAGGTTAAGGACCAAAATACTTAGGTTTTAGTTCAAGTTCTGTGACTAATTGGTTTTGCATTCTTCCACAAAATTATTGTATTTCTCTAAGTTTCAGTTTCCTCATTAGTAAAGTAGGAAAGTTGGATTTAAAAAATTTTTCTAAGGTATCTTTTAGTTCAAAATTTTAAAAATCTTCAAAGGGATATTTACAACAAAAACTTTCTATTTAAATCATAGGAGTTCTTACAAAGCTTTCTAAATAGAAAGGAATAGCATCATGCTGATTAGGTCTTAGTCCATTAAGGTCTGCTCCCCTTCCCAAATATAACTAACAACAGTTTAATATGGGCTTTCACCATGCCAGATACTTTATAAATATTAACTGATTTAATCCTTATAATTGTTCAATGAAGTAAATGCTATTAATGTATCCATTTTAGAGATGAAACTGTGGCCAGAGCAATTGAATAACTTGTTATGACCCCACAACATGTGTGGAAACCCCAGAATTTGAATCCAAGTAAGAAAAGTTATGACCAACCTAGACAGCATATTCAAAAGCAGAGACATTACTTTGCCGACTAAGGTCCGTCTAGTCAAGGCTATGGTTTTTCCTGTGGTCATGTATGGATGTGAGAGTTGGACTGTGAAGAAGGCTAAGCACCGAAGAATTGGATGCTTTTGAATGGTGGTGTTGGAGAAGACTCTTGAGAGCCCCTTGGACTGCAAGGAGATCCAACCAATCCATTCTGAAGAAGATCAGCCCTGGGATTTCTTTGGAAGGAATGATGCTAAGGCTGAAACTCCAGTACTTTGGCCACCTGATGTGAAGAGTTGAGTCACTGGAAAAGACTCTGATGCTGGGAGGGATTGGGAGCAGGAGGAGAAGGGGACGACAAAGGATGAGATGGCTGGATGGCATCACTGACTCGACGAACGCAAGTCTGAGTGAACTCCGGGAGTTGGTGGACAGGGAGGTTGGCGTACTGAGATTCATGGGGTCGCACAGAGTCAGACATGACTGAGTGACTGAACTGAACTGAATCTGGCTTTATCTTCTCTGTAGGATAACATCATATACTTCTCACACAAGCATAAAACCAAACTAATAAATAATAATGTCAAGCTTAAAATAATTACTAAGCTTTATGGAGAAGAGTGGGTAAGTTCTAGCTTAAACAACTAGCCTTTCATATAACTGTCACTTTGAATGACAAAGAAGCACCTAGAGTTGTGCCCTATCCTAGGTATTAAGTAAATGCTGATGAACGAACATGTCAATAAAGAGGCTTATACCTTGGACTGATTTCAGCTTCAGAGTTTTAATATTTTGACTAAATTGCATAGAAAATTTGAAATTGTATGGAACAACTTTGCATGGTAGTTACAGTGCATCCTATACAATGGTGGTCAAATGGACCTGAAAATTCTCAAAAGAGCAACCATTTAGACTCAATCACTACCTTTTATTGTACTTGAGCCATGAGCAACTAACTGAGACAGCAGCCCCAGTGAATAGTTCTATTTCCTGTGGTGGCCTCCGAGACCAGGGAAGGAGACACTCAGGATCGATGCTTAATTATGTCAGCTAGCCAAAGGCCAGAGCATGCAGTGAGACTGTGATACAACATGAATAATGAGGACAAACTTAGAAATTGAGAGAGGATTTCAGAAGTTAGAGACATTATTACAGGGCACACAGTGGCAGCAAGTGGGGGCTTTAGTGTAAAAAGTGGCAGCTTTAGTGTAAATCAGCAATGCTTCATACATGAAATTAACTCTAAGTTTCTCATGAATTCATCTCACAGGATAAGTACTATTCTCCAAGGAGGCTCAAACGGGTTGTTGAGCCCTAAGGCTCACAGAGATACTGCAAGAAATCTGTAGTCCCTGTATTCATCAAAAACTATCTATATCCTGAATATATTATATGTAGCATACACATTGTTACAAATACTTACCATATACATTTGCATGCAGGTGTGATTAATAAAACAAAAAAGTAAAACATTTAGAGAGTTTGGGGAAGTTATTTTTCATCCTATTTTTAAAAAATCCATCCATGGATCCTAGTATCATGTGGAGATCTGACAACACTCTCACTTTTAAAAAGACTAAGAAGCCAGGTTCAAAAGTACTTGATATTAAAGCTATTTTCTACACAATTTGTTTTGAGAAACTTTCAGACAGGACTTTGTTCAAAGATAGTCCCCAACTCAGGTGTTCTGAAATTTCACCCTCAGAGTTTCTAGTTGCTTTAAGCAAACCCAACATTTTGAGCAATTGTATTTAAGAGGCTGCACACTTCCTTTACACTGTCAAAATATATGCAGCATGATGTATAGATTTTGTTTCTGAAGAATTTAAGCTTTTATTATATGACCTATTTTCATATTTTTGAAAGAATTTGTGTGTGCAAGGGAACATGTGTATCATATTTTCCTCCAACTACCCCAATATTTAATGACTATTTTATTGACAATCTCACATTTTGCAAGAAATGAACCAACATTTTATCAAGTGAGTTACAAATCAATACTATCAAATCTTACTAAATTCTGTAACATCCTAAAGGTATAGATGTTAATATTCTCATTTTCACAAATAAAGAGAAAGAGACTTTGAAACTGTCTGGCCAAAGGTCCTTCGGGCTAAGTGGCAGAGTCAACATTTGACCCCAGAGTTCTGAAGCCCTTCATCTTTCCAGTATACTTTAAGACAGGAGTCAGCTATGAGCCAAATCTGGCCCACTATCTATTTTTGTATGACTTGCAATGTAAAGATGATTATTACATCTTTACATACTTATACTTTAAATGGTTAAATGACCACATGCATAATATCTGTGATTCTTTTCTCTTGATCCACGCAGTCTAAAATATTTACTATCTAGGTCTTTATAGGAAAGCTTGCCAACTCCCAATTTAAGGCCTCAAGAGCTTTTCATAGGGCTGCCATTAGGAATATTTATGCAAACCACACATATAATGTAAGACTTTCTAGAAGATATATTTTAAATGTAAAAAGAAATAGATGACAATAGAAAAGTACAATGAAACTAAAACCTGGCTCTTTGAAAAGATAAAATTGGCAAACCTTTAGCCAGACTCATCAAGAAAAAAAAGTTGTAATTATTGTTGTTGTTCAGTCACTAAATCACGTCCAACTCTCTGTGACTCCATGGACTGCAGAACCCCAGGCTCTTCTGTCCTCCACTATGTCCCAATATTTGCTAAAATTCATGTCCATCAAGTTGGTGAGAAAAAAAGGGAGAGGTCCCAAATCAATAAAATTAGGAATGAAGAAGGAGTTCAATCAACACCAAAGAAATACGTAAGGACGATAAGAGACTGCTATGAACAACCTAGAAGAAATGGATGAATTCCGAGAAGGGACAATCTCCCAAAATGGAACCAGGAAGAAACAGAAAACGTCAACAGACCAATCACAAGCACTAAAATTGAATTAGCAATTTAAAAACTCCCAACAAACAAAAGTCCAAGACCTGATGGCTTCACAGGTCAATTCTGCCAAATATTTGGAGAAGAGTTAACCTATCCTTCTCAAACTATTTCAAGAAACTGCAGAGGAAGGAACACTTTCAAACTCATGGTATGAGGCCAGTATCACCCTGATACCAAAACCAAAGAAGCCACAAGAAAGAAAAGTATAGGCCGATAACACTGATGAGCATAGATGTAAAAATCTTCAACAAAATATCAGAAAATCCAATCTAACAATACATTAAACAGATCATACACCATGACCAAGTGGATTTTATCCCAGAAATTCAAGGATTTTTTAATATCCACAAATCAATCAATGTGATTAATATATTACATCAACAAACTGAATAATAAAAACCATATGACCATCTCAATAGATGCAGAGAAAGCTTTTCACAAAATTCAACATCCATTTATGATAAAAACTCTCCAGCAAGTGGACATAGAAGGAACATATCTCAACATTATTGAGGCCATGTATATGACTAACCCACAGCTAACATCATACTCAATGATGGCAAGCTGAGATAAATTTTAGTAATATATTTAATTTAATCTGATGGATCCAAAATGCAATGACCATAACAATGCAATTTCAACATGCAATCAACATAAAAAACAATAAGACATTTTATAATTTTTTCATAGTAAATCTTTGCTATCTAGTGTGTATTTTCCCTCTTAGAGCACATTTCAATGTAGGCTAGCCACATTTAACATATTTAGGGTCCATGCCAGCCAGTGATAACTACATTGGACCACAGAGGTCCAGAGGTTAATAGCATTTTGTCCTCACAACTCCTCTTTTTCTCATTAAGGATGTTTCATTAGTTTCTCCATTAAAAATTTAGCCCCAGAGAGGGACCACACTTAACATTAGAACATCTATGCTAGCACACTATTGTCACATTCTCCCCAAAGGCAAATATTCTTGTTATTTTTTTGTGTGTGTCAACTTTCACTGATAGTAAATGGATAAAACTGATCTTTTTAACATTAACTTGATATTTAAGTTTTTTTTAAATAATCAATCTAGGCTATAATTTGTGCTTGGGGTAAGATGTATAAAGCTTATCCAACCACTTTTCAGGTCTTTATCCTGTTTCAATTTCTTTGCAGCCTTCACTGTTTAGTCATGTGAATGTGTATTATGAAATCTCTTTGTGTGTTGTTTGTCTGTCTACCATTAAAATGTGAGCACCACAGCTGCAAGGATCTGTAAGGTCTTGTCTGCTTCTATTTTTCAAGAGCCTAGAACAGTAGCAGACATACAATATTTGTTTAAAAAAAACATGTATCTGTGGACAAAGAGAGGATAAAATGATTTACATAAATAAATCAAGATAAACAGAAAATGTCTCTGAAAAGAGCAATACAGTAAAAGGCAATAGCACCTAGTATAAATTGGATTACTCAATCGATTTGGGTAAAACATTGGATTCATTGAACAGGAAAGAAAAGAACCTTGAAAGCAGAGGGGGAAAGAAAACTGATTTTGGTGGATATTTGCTTGGTAATTTTTTTTTTTTTTTGGAGCTAACTAGCAAAATAAGTTACAATTGTAAAAATTCTAAAAATACCGTTGGTCTCTCATTTTTATGGATGGCTGCATCTAATTTCAATTAGACTAACAACATTTTCTACTACCACTTCCTTCAGTGGAATAGTAGGTGAGTGAGAAGAGAGTTCTGTTTTTCAGTTTATTATACACACCAGCTATTTATCTTCCTAAAATTTCTACCAGTACTACATGGTGAAGTAAGACTAGCAAAATGGAAGTTACATTTAAATGCCCAGGAGAAAAGCCTTGAGAAAACTTTATGAAACAAAAACTTTAGTTTTCATTATATCTACCAGACCTCCAGGTTCACCTAAGATTCCCTAAGATCCTCAGAGACCTTTTAAATGCAGTAAAATGCCTGTCTCAGGTAAAACCAGCAACATTTGAGAACAAAGGCTTCATAAGTGGTGGTTTATAAGGCATGTAGGATTTGAAAAGTACATTTCTTCTTGTCTTGAAGATATGTCTTATTAAGATGGCATACCCCCTTGGAGGCAATATTACTTTTTCAATAGTCAAGCTTGCAATAACACTATTTCTTTTGAGGAAGGCTGGGGTATTTTTATCGAGAACAGAGTGATGTTATATGAACAAATATTATTTCAGGAGATTGTAGATTTGCAGGTAAAAAGAGCTGGTTAGATTTTCAGTNTTCCATTCCTGGGTTGGGAAGATCTGATGAAGAAGGGATAGGCTACCCACTCAAGTATTCTTGGGCTTCCCTTGTGTCTCAGTTGGTAAAGAATCCACTTGCAATGTGGGAGACCTGGTTCAATCCCTGGGTTGGGAAGACCCTCTGGAAAAGGGAAAAGCTACCCACTCCAGTATTCTGCCCTAGAGAATCCCATGGACTGTATAGTCTATGCAGTCCATAGGGTCGCAAAGAATCGAACACAACTGAGCAACTTTCACTTCACTTCACTTTGTCTTTTTGGCCATGCCTTGTGGCTTGCGAGATCTTAGTTCCCCAAGGAGGGACTGAATCAGGGCCACAGCAATGAAATCACCAAGTCCTAATCACCTGAGCACCAGGGAATTCCCTCTTCTAAATGTGGAAGTGATTGATTTTCTGATTACTCTATGGTCTTTTAAAATCCCAAGTCATTTCACGGGTATTCCATACCCTTTGGTCTTCCATGATGGCTCATACTGTAAAGAATCTGCCTACAATGCAGGAGACCTGGGTTTGATCCCAGAGTTGGGAAGATCAGATCCCTTGGAAAAGGGAATTGTTACCCGCTCCAGTATTCTTGCCTGGAGAATTCCATGGTCAGAGGAGTCTGGTGGGCTACAGTCCATGGGGTCACATAGCTAAGTAACTAACACTTTCACTTTCTACAACCTATACCAGGCTCTTGGCCCCTTGGTGTGCCTAATTCCAATAAATATCTCCACTTCACTTCAGTGACTCCTTGGACCTTCTCAGGCATTGGAATTTTCCATCTTAGGTGTCTTGACTCCAAATTTTTAGTATCAGAGCATAACTGGAATGCATATAGTTCATCAGGAAACTATGCAGCTCATTTCTGTATTTCATTGCTGCTAAATATTTCAAGAAATATTTTTTGTTTTCTTCTTTCTTAAGTGAGGCTCCTACTTATAAACCCCTGTCTTGTCAGTACCTTCCATTTCCTCCTACTTTTCTCCTTCCATTTATCCATACCTAAAAAACCTAGGAAACCTACTCACTCTCTTGAAACTATACTGACACTGCTGTGCATATCTGGAGGAAAGCACAGAAACTGGGTGATTCATCCCATCGAGACTTTTGGTATCTAAAGCCATCTGAGTGCCCTCTATTGGCCAGTCCAAGTTGTCCATGACTGGCTCCATTTTTCAGTATCCTGAAAGTCACTCTAATAATTCATCTCATCTTTAAGTACCTTGCCTGCCAATCTCACTCTTAGCATGATGCTCCCTGATTTACAAATAGAATAGGAACTGTCACATAATGCTCTCAACTTCCTGCCTCTTACTTACTAATATGTTATCATTTGAATATGTCTATGCAACGTTACCTCTGATATCTTCTATGCAAAATGAATTGCTTTGTCTATGTGCTAAGACTTTTCATTTTTCACTTTCTATGACACGATTTTACATCTCTTTTTCCTTACCCATTGGCCCCATATCCTTCAACATATAAATGTATGCCTATTTCATCTCTTAATAACAATGTTGCCTTTATCTTGCTCTCAACCTAGGTACTCATTTGTTTTTTCAACAAAGATTTATTGAGAATCTGTAATGTGCTAGACATTGGCCTCTTACTAACCTTTTCTTCAACTGTGCCTTCAAAGGTCGGACTATCTTATTTACCTTCCCTTGCATCCAGTCATTTGTACATCAACACTTAAAACTGTACTTTGATCCCCAGCACACCACTGGAACAGTTTTGACAAAGATAATCAATTCACTGAACACATTTCAATTTGTCTGATACATGCTTTATTGAATTTGACACTATCCACCATTCATTTATCAACATCAAGGACAATCTCTCTTCTCTTTCTAATTCTCTCTTCACTCCTTCTCAAGTTCTTTTCAAGTCTCAAGCTCCAGTACTTCTTTTTTTTAATGTAGAACAAAACATTTTTTAATTTTTTAATGTTCCAGTACTTCTTAGATGCTGATGTTACCCTGATCTTTGTCCTCTATACTTTTTCTCTTCACCATAAGCAAAACTTTTGTACCATATGCCTTTAGGATTTCCTAAACTATGGCTCCATCCAGGAGCTATCTCCTGAGTTCCAGGTGTACATTTTCACTGTTATAGCATTCAAAATTAAAGCTAACATTGTCTACTTTTTCCCCCTACTTTGCTTGATGTCCAAGTGAGAAATTTGGGACTTTCACTTTGAATTTACACTATTTCTATGAAGAATGCATCAACAATTTCTGTGGATTCTCGTACCTAAACTGTATCTTGAATCCTTTCTCTAATCTCTATCCTCACTTCTTTTCTTTATATTTCCTCATCACTTGGCTCCTAAGCTACTTCAATAGCCTCCTAATTGGTCCCTCTACCACTCATGTAGCTCTTCTTAATCCAAATTCTATACTGTTACAAGATAAATATTTTTAAAGTATAAATCTAAATGTAATACTTCTCTGAGAGGCCTTCAAAACAAAATAAAAATTATTTATCATTCTTTTATTCATTCACTTGCTCAATATTTATGAATAGTTATGAACTGGAAAATGAACCAGGCACCATATATGCAGTGACAAAAAACTGACCTGGTCTCAGTGGAGTTTACATTCTAGACCCTATAAAACTTTCCACTCTGAGGTTCCCCACAAAATCCAACCCAGCTTTAATTTTCCAAAAATATATTTAGAATGAAACAAAACAGAAATTTTGGTGTCCAAGACAGTCTAGTCATGAGTTGAATTATTGAACATCATGGGAATAGAAAGAAATAGCCTGAGGAATGACTTATATTTGTCAAGGGAAGAAGGTAGAGTGTTCACAGAGAGATGAAACTATGTGAAGGTAAGGATGATAAGTCATATTCTGTGATGAATTTATCTTAAAATCTGCTAAGACTTGGGATGTATTAGAATTCTTCAAAATTGATGTCATACTTTTGTACGAGTACTTATATGTATACTTTGCAGCTTAGCATGTAGATCACAAAATCAAGACCCACATACATATTACTATATCAACAACAATCATTCTTTATCTTTGCTTGAAGGTAAAAAGCTATCTTGAATAAAACATTAAACTAAGTCCTTCAAATATCTATTCATCTAAACCCTTCTTTCAAAAACTACAGGACCTGGTTCACCATTGCAAAATTCAAGACAGAACAAAAAATAACTAGGTACCAATCCTTCTAGCCTTAGAAAACTATGTTTGTATCAGTTACTGACATCAGGCACCTTCAATACTTCATTGTAGAAAGTATTCATTTCCATGTAATCTCTGTCAAAGTGTTCAGTTCTTCCTTTAGGATAAAATACAAATAATACTGAATCTCATGCAAGTCTCTAAGCTCATTCATTATGTTTAAAGGACCTGAGATTGGTCTGGGGCCAGGTTGGGGTTCGGGGGACATCCTTAGAAAGAAGTGCAGGTTGTTGTGACTACAGATATTCTATGTGTATCTATTCCCCGTGGTACATACAAGGACAGAAAGTAGATTTTCTATGACTGTCTGCATTAAAGAATACATGCTGCCTTTTATTATAGAAAAAGATTATATAGATTAGACAGATGATGATGAAGATGAATGGCTAGATAGATAGATAGACATATAGATAGAGAGACATAGGAAGAAAGGGAGGAAGGGTGGCAAAATGAAAATGTCAGTATTTCTTCTATGGGAGCTTATAAGGACATTATCACTTTCTGTTACTTTTATTTATATATTCAAAGCAACTTCATAATTTTTAATAAGGCTATAAACTTCCTGCCCAGTTTTTCAAGTGTCTTTGGTTTTCAGTGGGTCATTAAAAAATTGCTTTGGCTTTAATTAAATAAACAAAGTACTCATTGTATTCTTACATGAACCTCCAGGATTTTCAATTAGTTATTTATGCATTAAGCTTGACTGGACCACTTACACTAATATGCTTTTATCATTTTGCCAGAAATAAACATGTGACTGGCTTATAGGACGACAGGATGCCTCCGACTTTCATACGTCTCCTGTCATTGGCATTCTGAATGGAAGTACAAGTTCCACTGCTCAGTAAACACCATTAATCTGCAGCTTATGCAAATCAGAAACCTATTACTTTAACTGTTTTAATAAGCAATGAAATCAGGGCTATTGTTATCCCACTTATCTTGAAGAGATGTACTCTGTAACAGCAAAATATTATTCTGCTATTATGAATGTTATTGCTGTTACTACATTAATAAAATATTACATGATATGGAGAGATTTCTGGATTAAAGTAAGATTACATCTGAGACAATTTTGTTTTTCAACAATAGTGGTAAATAGGTTACATTGATAACATCACAAATACTTCATTTATTTAATGCCATACTGTTTCTAGTGTACAAAAAATAAATTTACTTATCTTTCATTTTTTTCCTCCTTACTTCTGATTCCTTTCATTTTGGGGGTGGACAGGGAAAGAAAAGATGGAAGCAAAGTTAACTGTTCTTTGGAAAATAACAGAAGGAAAGTATTGCTTACAATAAAGACATTGGGCCATCAAGAGCTTTCAAATGCAGTATTACAAAAATAACACGATTTCCTGAGATCCAAAAAATTTATATTCTTTCATTAATGAAGACTGAAACCTGAAGTGATATTGGACAAATGCTCGTGTGTGGGCTACAGATCCCTAGAACCTCAAGACCCTCAATAAATTATTGTCATTGAAAACAAAAGGATTTCTCTCACTCTGAATAACATGGTAGATATTTGGTTTATGGAAGTATGTGCTTCAGCCCTGCTTTTATGTAAGGCATTGAGTCTCACTCTGCTGATGTTTACTGTTTCTGGAATAGCACCTAGAATATGGAGTGAATTTACTGAAAAATTAATTCAGATTAAGTTTCAGGTCCTCTAAATTGCATGGGTCCCTTCCAAAGCTCTTATTACAATGTATACTTGCTACAATACATTGTATTTTTATATTCTTTTCTTAAGGACAAAATTGCATGTGCTTTAGGCACCACAAACCTCGATCCACTTCTTCTATCTATATATTTATGTTAATTTTTTCAGTTTTAGCGAGATATAATTCATATACAACACTGTATAAGTTTAAGGTATACAGCATAGTGACTTTACCTACATATATTGTGAAGTGATTACCATAATAATCTTAGTTAACAGCCATTATCTCACATTAATAAAAAAAAATCCTTGTGATGAGAACTCACAGTATTTACTCTCTTAACATCTTTCAAATATATCATACAGAAGTTTTAGCTATAGTTATCCGATTGTGTTCAATATATTACATACCTAGTACTTACATATCTTATAACTGAAAGTTTTCCCCTTTCTCTGTCTTCATCCAATTAATTCTCCCTACCCACCTTCCTCACTGCTGATGAACACAAATCTTTTCCTTTGTGTTCTCAGTCACTAAGACATGCCCAGCTGTTTCTGATCCCATGGACTGTAGCCTGCCAGGCTCCTCCGCCCATGGGATTTCACAGGTGCGAATACTAGAGTGGGTAGCCATTTCCTTCTCCAGGAGATCTTCCCAACTTAGGAATCGAACCCACTTCTCCTGCCTTGTAGATGGATACTTTCACCACTGAGTCACAAGGGAAGCCCCTCTTTCCCTATGAGTCTCCTTTTTTTCTTTTTTAGATTCCACCTATCAGTGAGATCATACTGTTCATCATATTGTGTGTATCTTTCTTTGCCTGACTTGTTTCACTTAGCATAATGCCCTCAAGTTCATCCATGTTTCTGCAAATATTAGAGTTTCCTTCTTGTATATGTATATAACTTCTTTATTGATTCATCCATTGATGGTTACTCAGGTTATTCCCATGTCTTGGTTGTTATATATAATGCTGATATAAGCACAAGAGTTCAGATATCTTCCCATGTTAATGTTTTTTTTTTTCCCTTTGAATATATTCCCAGAAGGGGAATTGCTGAATCATATGGTAGTTTTATTTTTAATATTTTGAGGAAACCCCCCTCCCCATACATTTTTCTATAGTGGCTACACCAATTTATAGTCTCACCAACAGTGCACAAGGATTCCCTTTACCCTACTTTCTCACTGGCATTTTTATATTTTGTCTTTTTGATGCCAGCCACCTCTAATGAGGTGATATCTTATTGTGGTTTTGATTTGCATTTTCCTAATGATAGTGATGTCAGGCACCTTTTCATGGTGGGCATTTGTATATCTTATTTGGCAAAATGGCTATCCAAGTCTTTTGCTTATTTTTCAATAGTGGATCTAACTTTTAGGGTCAATAAATCTCTGGTGTTTAATTAAATGGACATGTTAACAAAAGAAGAAACCAGGCAATCATTGCTTGAAGATAGTATTTCATCTATACTCTACTTCACTTACAGATAATCAAGGTACATATGAAATCTTTTTCTAGGAAAATACATCACATTTAAAATTCTCTAACTCTAAACTTCTTTTACTTATATATAACCTCCTGGATTACTTCCCAAATATTCACTCAATCTGATACATTCCTGACCCACTTATCTCTTAGAGAGTAATAGGCTGAAAACTTTTCTTACATTCTTAGTTATCTGTTCCCTTTTTAATTAATTTCTTTTCTGCTCAGCCTTGTTCCCACGGTCAGCAATTCTAGGAACATTATGGAGACATTTTTGGCTCCTCTATTAAGTCAACCACCTGACCTGCCCCTTGAGAAACCTATATGCAGGTCAGGAAGCAACAGTTAGAACTGGACATGGAACAACAGACTGGTTCCAAACAGGAAAAGGAGTACATCAAGGCTGTATATTGTCACCCTGCTTATTTAACTTCTATGCAGAGTACATCATGAGAAACACTGGGCTGGAAGAAGCACAAGCTGGAATCAAGATTGCAGGGAGAAATATCAATAACCTCAGATATGCAGATGACACCACCCTTATGGCAGAAAGTGAAGAGGAGCTAAAAAGCCTCTTGATGAAAGTGAAAGAGGAGAGTGAAAAAGTTAGCTTAAAGCTCAATATTCAGAAAATGAAGATCATGGCATCTGGTCCCATCACTTCATGGGAAACAGTGGAAACAGTGTCAGACTTTAATTTTGGGGACTACAAAATCACTGCAGATGGTGACTGCAGCCATGAAATTAAAAGACACTTACTCCTTGGAAGGAAAGTTATGACCAACCTAGATAGCATATTGAAAAGCAAAGACATTACTTTGCTAACAAAGGTCCGTCTAGTCAAGGCTATGGTTTTTCCAGTGGTCATGTATGGATGTGAGAGCTGGACTGTGAAGAAGGCTGAGTGCCAAAGAATTGATGTTTTTGAACTGTAGTGTTGGAGAAAACTCTTGAGAGTCTCTTGGCCTGCAAGGAGATCCAACCAGTCCATTCTAAAGGAGATCAGTCCTGGGTTTTCTTTGAAAGGAATGATGCTAAGGCTGAAACTCCAATACTTTGGCCACCTGATGCGAAGAGTTAACTCACTGGAAAAGACTGATGCTGGGAGGGATTGGGGGCAGGAGGAGAAGGGGACGACTGAGGATGAGATGGCTGGATGGCATCCCCAATATGATGGACGTGAATTTGAGTGAATTCCAGGAGTTGGTGATGGACAAGGAGGCCTGACATGCTGTAATTCATGGGGTCTCAAAGAGTTGGACACAACTGAGTGACTGAACTGAACTGAACTGATTAAATCAACATTAGGTAGTGGCTGAGTCTTATTGAAGAAAACTATTAAATGATATTGAGAATCTGTCTTAAATGCTAATATATTCTTTTATCCATATCTTGTTGACCCCCTAGTTAACCCTGTAAGTCCCCTGCATATGAACATGTTCAGTTTCAGTAGCATGTTCATAAGTCCAATGGTTCATAAATCCAACAAAATTAGCCCAGGTACCCAACCAACACAATTGACTATGTAGTACTGCATTGTAATAGGTTTATAATACTCTTCAGACAAATAATACATAAAAAACAACCAAGCACAAAAAATTAAATAAAAAAAAATTTTAAATCTTACAGTACAGTACCTTGAAAAGGACAGTACTATCAGCTACATTACCACTGCTTTTATGCTTGCTTCCAGACATCCTGGGCTTGAAATAAAGATACTGTATTACTGTACTCTCTGTACAGTAAAGTACACAAGAGCATAACCACTTGTAGAGGACCCATACACGTGACAATGTACACTAGATGAACTAACTTACGTAATTGGACATGCAAATGTACGTTCACATCTTTGAAAGTTTGCAGCTTGAAGGTTCGTAGGTAGGCAACTTACTATATTCTAAATCTTTTCCAAATGTTTGAGATTCCAGAATCCGCTACTTACCCCTCACTCCCAGCTCTTGTTTCCTCCTTTCCCTTTACAATAGGTACATATGGCACTTTGAACAGAGAAGGACACAAGATCTATAAATGAAAGTTGAAATTACTGAGTCTATGTTCACTTGAAAGTAAAATCTTCAATACACAAATCTTAAATGGCACTGGCCCTGAAAAAAATAGAAACAGAAATACCATTATCATCTTACTGGGATTAATTAATACCATCCCCACAAAGAAGTGCCTTTTGGTTAAATTGAAAAAAAAAATGTTAAGGTTACAGGTCACTAAAATATTACCAGAGATTACTTATAAAAAACTTAATCCTAAGTGAGTATTTACATGTTCTTCATAGAAGTACATAAATTATTACTAACTTCTATGGCTTTGAATTTCAGAGTATATTTTATATAGTATTGTTATTAGGTATATTTATGTGTTCATGGCATTCCTATATAAATTTAAGTCCTCAATAAGAGATTCAGTGCTGATGTCAGTAACGGATTGGAAAACAGTAAAACACAGGCACTAAACTTCTAATGGGAACTTAAATGTTATCTTAAATTTTAGAGAAATAGTAAAAATTTTGTATTTCATTTAAGTAGACAGGAACCTCATTAAAACTGTCATATACTTCTTTGCTTTTCACACACTGAAGGTATAAAAAATGTTTTGCTATAAAAAAGCACAGCTGCTAATTAGAAAGGACTTTAATTAACAGATCTACTTAGAAAAAGGTAAACACATTACATTTCACAAATTTGAGACTTTTGTTGCCATATTTGATGCATACTAAATATTTGTCAATTACAGACTAACTGATACAAGATATTTCCATATGGATCATTTGTAGAATAGTAGCTAACGTGTATTAAGCTTCTTGCTAAGTATCAGATATTATTCTCAGGGCTTTATATGTATTTTCCAAACTAATCAAGGAAATATTGCTTGATCTTCATTTTGTAGATAAGCAAACTGAGGCTCAGAGAGGTTAAGTAACTTAATCATGGTCACACTGAGCTAGGTTTATGATACATGATTCAAGATATACGATTGTATTTTGATATATGATTCAAGAGTTAGTTCTCTTCACCTGCTCACTGTGAGCAAATATGCAGAATTTATTCTGAAATTTGTATTGTAATAAGTCAAGGATGTTACTGGAGTCCCTTACATCACATGTAATATAGAAAAGATCATTATGACTAATTGTCTCATCACAGAAATCTCAGTAGTTGAATAGATTTTATTGGCAGCAGCAAGACCTAGTGTAAAGCTCAAAACATCTGGAATCAAACAGTTTCAGGATTCAAAGTTCACTTGTCAGTCAATAGCTGAGTGACTGTAGGCAAGTTTCTTAGCTTTTCTGAATCTTAATCATCTTACTTGTGAAATATGGAAAATAATGCCTCCTTCTTAAGTTTTGCATAATTATAGATATCAGCTATAGACATAAATAGTGTTTCTGGATATGTATGTGTTACCTCATGACCTAAAAGCAGGTAAAGAATTTTTCACCATTTTGGAGGAATGCTTAGAATGATCAAATTTAAAATAGAGTGTACGTTATATCCTTGAAACTCATTATATCTTAATGCTTCCAGTTCTGAAGTAACCAGGACCCTTCTTCCTCTTTCTGAAAGAGGATGAATCCTAGAAAAACTAGTCAAAACAGTAATAAAATTATTGATACAAGTTCTATGGTGAAATTAAAAGAAAAATGAAATCTCCTCATGCCAGAAGTGAAGGAACCTGGAAAACCAGGCTTCTTCTTAAATGATACACTTCAAGATTTTGGCTGTCTTGCTCAGGAAAGTGGCAGGAAATTGTTATCTTAAATTTATACAGTTGATGGTTATGAATCAAATACTTACTATCAACATGAGGAAATCCCAAGCTATGAAATCAATGTAAACTCTGTGATAGTGGTTAAAGAACCCGCCTGCCAATGCAAGAGACATAAGAGACATGGGTTCGATTCATGGGTCAGAAAGATTTCCTGGAGGAGGGCATAGCAACCCACTCCAGTATTCTTGCCTGAAGAATCCCATGGACAGAGGAGCCTGGAGGGTTACATTCCATAGGGTCACAAAGAGTTGGACACAACTGAAGTGACTTAGCATGAACACAAATATGCACGTATAGCTGTCCTGAAACAAAGAACCCCTGGGTTTCAGAGCAGAATCAAGAGTTAAACAGGAAAGTTTGGAGAATGTGGAGCACACAACACTCCCACAGAGGAGAGTCTCTGCTGAATGTGGGCTCACAGTGAAAATCTATAAAGCAAGTGAAAAACATTCTCCCCTGAAGGAAAGACAGCAGACAGTAATTAATAATTTCTGAATCTTTATCTAGAAAAAAAAATTTTAAAACGCATCATGGAAATGCATTCCAATATACATTCAGTTTAGTTCAGTTCAGTCACTCAGTCGTGTCCAACTCGTTGCGACCCCGTGAACTGCAGCATGCCAGGCTTCCCTGTCCATCACCAACCCCCGGAGTTCACTCAGACTCACATCCATCTGGTCGGAGATGCCATCCAGCCCATCTCATCCTCTGTCATCCCCTTCTCCTCCTGCCCCCAATCCCTCTCAGCATCAGAGTCTTTTCCAATGAGTCAACTCTTCGCATCAGGTGGCCAAAGTATTGGAGTTTCAGCTTCAGCATCATTCCTTCCAAAGAAATCCCAGGACTGATCTCCTTCAAAATGGACTGGTTGGATTTTCTTGCAGTCCAAGGAACTCTCAAGAGTCTTCTCCAACACCACAGTTCAAAAGCATCAATTCTTCAGCACAGACAAATATTGTTTGATTCCTCTTAGGATCTTGATACCTACCTAGGAGGTAGCTAGATCAGTCAGATTCAGAGAGTCAGAAGGTGGGGAAAGGGGGATGGGGTCTTAGTGTTTAGTGGGGACAGAGTTTCAGATTAGGAAGGTGAAAAATTTGGAAGATGGATGATGGTGAGAGTTGCACAATAGTGTGAATGTACTTAGTGCCACTGAGCTGTAGTTAAATATTATGGTTAAAATAGTATATCTTACATTATGTGACTTTTACCACAATAAAAGAAAATTGTTTTTAAATGCACCATGAGGACTTCCCTAGCAATCCAGTGGTTAAAACTGTGCTTCCACTGCAGGGGACATGGATTCAATCCCTGGCTGGGGAACTAAGATTCTAAACACTGTGCAGTACAGCCAAAAGATTTAAAAAAAAAAAAAGGCACCATGGTTTTGGATAGTTACAAATTCGAGAGACTGAGGAGTCCCATAGTAGATCATCCAGAAGTTGGAGACATAAGGAAGGCCAGTGGTGTAGTCTGAAAGCCAGACAGCTGATGGGGTAGCTTCCAGTATGAGTCTGAAGGCCTGAGAATCAGAGGTACACAGGGAAGAAGGAAGATTAAGTCTCAGTTCAAGCACTCAGGCAGAGAGAGAGCAAATCTTCCCTTTCCTCATCTTTTTGTTCTCTTAAAATTCTCAACAGATTGAATGATGCCCGTTCACAGTGCAGGGGGCAATGCACTTTACTCAGCCTATCAACCGAATTGTTAATCTTCTTTGGAAACATCCTTAGAAATACCCCTAGAAATAATGCTTAACCAGATATTTAAGCATCTCAAGATCCACTCAAGTTGGCACATAAAATTAACTATCACAGTGTCACAAGGACTTCACTCATCTGAATGTCCTTTGATTCTTAGGACTAACAGTTTCTGTTAAAACAAAATATGATGAACTAAGAATAAGACACTGTACAGAAAAAACACTAAGGTTTAAAAAAAAAAAGTCAAGATAGTTCATTAACAGCATCTATAAAATCTTCCAAATCATAATGCTCATTCATAAGATTTGGGTCCCCCTGTGACTTACAGTCACAAGAAAGTGCATTTTAATTCCACATGAAAAAAAATATTCATAAATAACTTATACTTTTAAAACAAAATGTCCATGACACCTCTGACATTTCAAAAAAGCTACACCATTCTTATCTTTCTTAAGTGAACTGAGTAAAATATTGGCAATTCAAGATTTATAAGAATATCTAACTATGAATTTATAATCCAACATTCACCAAAATCTTACTTAGGACATTTGGATGGGGTGGATTTTAGGATATATTATTGGAAAAGACTTTGATGCTGGGAGGGATTGGGGGCAGGAGGAGAAGGGGACGACAGAGGATGGCTGGATGGCATCACCTGACTGGGACGACAGAGGATGGCTGGATGGCATCACTGACTCGATGGATGTGAATCTGAGTGAACTCCGGGAGTTGGTGATGGACGGGGAGGACTGGCGTGCTGCGATTCATGGGGTCGCAAAGAGTCGGACACGACTGACCGACTAAACTGAACTGATCCTGTAGTATTTTCATTTCTCTTTATACTGTGTCAACTCTAAATAAAGCAGTGTCTCTAAATCTCACTGAAAGAAACTTTGACTTCAATAAAATAAAATTAGTATATATAACTGAGTCACTTTGCTGTACAGCAGTAATTAAAACATTGTAAATCAACTACACTTCAATAAAAACAAAATTTTTAATTAAAATATTAAAAAAAAAGATCAATCTAGACTATCTACATCTTTTGAAAACTGATATTTGAATCTTTTATTCTCTAAATTGGTCATGTATGTGTGCTTAGTCTACTCGGCCAAGTCCAACTCTGCCATCTCATGGACTGTAGTCTGACAGGCTCCATGAAATTTTCCAGAAAAGAATATTGGAGTGGGTTGCCACTTCCTCCTCCAAGGGATCTTCCCTACTCAGGGATCGAACCGGTGTCTCCTCTGTCTCCTGCATTGAGAGGCAAATTCTTTACCATTTAGCCACTTGGGAAGCCTCCTGGGTCAAAATCTCTTATTTAAAGATTCACATGAAGAACCCAAAGTCACAAGACAAGAAAGAGAATCTTTAAATAAGAGAATTGACCAAGAGAGATTCTTTTAGTTTTCACTTCCTGGTTTATTTTTTTAAATTTTCACACTAAAATTTTCTTAGATCATTAATAATTAAGATCAAACATAATAGCTGAAGGGCTGGTGGACATTGGGCATATATGCCTTTGTCATCACTCTTCTATATTAAAAAGAGAATAAACTAATTCACAACCAAACAAGGAAACACACAGTGTCACTAAACAAACTCAAACTTTTAACAAAAGATAACACCTCACTGCTAGCATTTTGAATATTAAAATATTTATATATTCCTTTTCCTAACACACATTTGCATATGTAGTATAGAGCTAGAATGAAAATTTAAAATGGAACTCAAATCTTTCAAAACAGAAATAAAATACAATTAATGAATGATACCTAGAGGTTTTTCCCCTCTCATGTGTTGTCAGCATGCCAGTATCTCTCATCAGTCTATGATTCAACTGGGATGCAGAAAGAGGCAAACGCAAGTAGATTAAATCTTTGACAGTTCCTGTCCAGTGTTATATTCTTTTAATAGAGCTTCAAGAGGCAGCAGGCACACACAGTGCATGCCATGTATGATTGATAGAAAGTGGAGGTTTGCTTACCTAATGCTTGACAATGAGGAGCAACACCTCCTCTGGCATTATGAATCTGAGCACTGACAGCCAAGGCAGGTACAGCCCGCCTGCAGATTGTCAAGCCAAGCACAGATTTAATTCTCATCCATCATCAGAAACACAGTTTCTCTGAAAAACGTGAATGTATCTCGTTTTGTTAACACATGATGCGTTTGATAGAATCTGTGGAGGTTTTCTTCCTCAAATATGAAAGTCTATTGTCAATTTAAATTCAACAACTATTTGGATGTGTTTCTGATGCTAGGCACTGTTTCAAGCACTAAAAGGATATATTATTGAGTTCCTGCCTTCCTAGAACTTTTAGTCAGGGACTGGGTTAGGATGGAGTTAAAGCAGTGTAAACATTACTAAGATATAAAACAGAACCATTTGCCATTACTTCATGGCAAATAGATGGGGAAAAAGTGGAAACAGTGTCAGATTTTATTTTCTTGGGCTCCAAAATCACTCCAGACAGTGACTGTAGCCATGAAATTAAAAGATGCTTGCTCCTTGAAAGAAAGCCATGGCAAACCTAGACAGCATATTCAAAAGCAGAGACAACACTTTGCCAACAAGGGTCTGTGTAGTTGAAAGTTATGGTTTTTCCAGTAGTCACATACAGATGTGAGAGCTGGACCATAAAGAAGGCTGAGCACTGAAGAATTGACACTTTTAAATTGTGGTGCTGGAGAAGACTCTTGAGAGTCCATTGGACTGCAAGAAGATCAAACCAGCCAATCCTAAAGGGAAATCAACCCTGGATATTCATTGGAAGGACTGATGCTGAAACTCCAATATATTGGCCACCTGATGCAAAAAGCCTACTCATTGGAAAAGATCTCAATGCTGGGAAAGATTGAGGGCAGGAGGAGAAGTGGGTGACAGAGGATGAGATGGTTGGATGTCATCTTCGACTCAATGGACATGAATTTGAGCAAACTCTGGGAGACAGTGAAGGACAGGGAAGCCTGGCATGCTGCAGTCCATGGGGTTGCAGAGTCAGACACAACTTACTGATTGAACAACAACAGCAACAAAACAAATGAGAATATCACTAAGATACAAGACAGAACATAACTGATTTTCAAAAGAATGTGGGTTCATCTCTAGTTAAGGCAATGAAAAAAATCTTCTTAGAGGTTATCTTTATGTGGTACACAGCAATAGCTTTGCTTTTTAAAAGCTGTAATCATTTTACACTTAAGTACATATTTTCTCTCAAAAAAAATCACTTAAGGGAGGTAACTGACTCCATCTTACAAAGAGAGAAAACATATTTGATGAAATAAAGCAAGAATAAAGTTAGAAAGTTGTACACATTGGATGAAGACTGTGACTCCAAATTCTGCATTGTTGAAAAATGTCATTTGTTCTTCTAGCATGGATTTGGAATCCCTGATCTGGGGTGTTGATAGAAACTAGAATATGGAAATGAGACTGATGGAGGCTGAATACTGAAATATAAGGGTGGGTATGAGGCCAAAGGAGAAAATATAAATGCAAAGAAAAGGAAACTGAGGAAAGAAGCTTGGAACAAGATTTATATTCAACAAGAGTGAAAATAGTAGAGCAGGAAATAACAGAGTCATGAAATAATTTGGGGGCAGAAAGAGGGAGCATCGCAGAAAAATCAGTAAGCTATCAGCAAGAAACTGATGCATGCCCAATGTCACCACAGTATCTTGAGTATATTCTAAATAATCATTAATTCAAAGAAAGAATGACCCTGATCCACCCACACTGACTTTCTCTTTACTCTTTACTATTTGAACTTAAAACTTTGATCTGAAACACAAAATTTTGGCCTTAATTTTATCCTTTTAACTCATGGCAACTGTAAATTTTCCTTATACACAAAATGTTGCTCATTCCAAATCATGATCTCAAGCATTTTGGCAGTTGTAGCCATATTTACTCCATAGCCCTGCATCTACACCTAGTCTGAAGACATTTTGACCTTACTTGCTCTCTTTCCACCTTATCTCAACTAATAGGCAAACAAATGTTATATCAGCAAAGGGAAATACGTTGTGCATTTAAAAATATAAATGCTAAATATTATTAAATCATTAAATTTTCCTGTGTTTGCATGAATCTCAGCAATAGATGCAACTTGGGCTCAAGATGGGATGGGACCCCTCTCCATTATATTGGCTTAGGATAGTACACTCGTACTGTAGACATTACATAAATACATTCTTTCATCTTCATTCTCTCATCAAATGATCAAATCATCATAAAAATGAATTGGTCTGAGTCATTTCTAATATCTCACCTAAACTTTTCAGCCATCATCTGTCTAGGCTTAAACTGCAGAAAGAAATTAACTCAAATAACCTCCCACATCTCTCCTCCCCAGTAAACCTACCACATCTGCATAGTATCTGTTTGGTGAATGAAGGAATGTGCAAATATCTCCCTACCCATCTACAACTTCAGATTCAAGGAACATGAAAGCGTGGAAGTGTAAAAAAAAAGGAAGTCAGTAATGATTAATTCAATTTGCATGGTGCCTACACACTCAGTGCAGAAGAGAATGTGACAGTTGTACATACTCCCAACATACATTGTGATAAGAAAATTACTTGAGTTATTAAAATTATTTAGTTATAAAACTGAGGTGGAAAAATATTTTAAACGAAACATTTGAATTTTTTTCTTTGTACATAAATAGTTGAACCCAACCCAACAGTCAAACCCAGTTTAATTTTTGACCTTCAACTTTTATTGAAAAGCACTTTTCTCATAGGCAGTCCCACATAAATACTTGAAAAGAGAGACTTAGGCTCCAATTCACCAGATTTGTCTTCCTTTCAGTACCTTTTACTTTGTTTCCCTTTTCAACTGAAATTTGAAAAATCATACTGCCTTGTTTCATAGCTAGAAAGTTATAGCGAGACCACTTAAAGTGTATGTATCATAGTTTGTTATAAGAATTATAGACAATAAAAATATTGGAGATTCAAGACAACATTAATTGTCTTATTTTAGGCTGTCTTTACCCACGAATCTAAAGGGACTGTTTACTATTTTGAATATCTACTCAAGCATACATAGTTTAATTTTGTCAAGTTATTTGTTGCTTCAATGCAAGAAGTGAGTCAAATAGACCAGTTTGGGGTCACTTGGATTGAATGAACATCATATCTTTTCAAATTTACTTTTAGCTTCAAAATGGTGATATTTAGGGTACTTGTGGAAAATGAACAGTCTTGCCTTTAAAGTAAAATAGATATCATAGACTACTAGGGGGCTTCCCAGGCAGCACTAGTGGTAAAAAAAAAAAAAAAAAAAAAAAACCCACCTCTCAATGCAGGAGACTTAAGAGACATGGGTTTAATTCCTGGTTGGGAAGATCCTCTGGAAGAGGGCATGGCAACCCACTCTAGTGTTCTTCCTGGAGAATCGCATGGACAGAAGAACATTTCAGGCTGTAGTCCCTAGGGTCACACAGAGTCACACATGACTAAAACAACTTAGCAGCAGTAGCAGCAGACACCAAGGAAGGGGCTTCTCAGGTGCAATGGTAAAGAATCTGCCTGCCAAGGCAGGAGACACAAGAGATGTGGGTTCAATCCTGGGTTGGGAAGACCCCCTGGAGGAGGAAATGGCAACCCACTCCAGTTTTCTTGCCTGGAAAATCTCATGGACAGAGGAGCCTGGCAGGCTATGGTCCATGATGTTGCAAAGAGTCAGACACAATTGAGAGACAGCACACACAAATACAGGAAAAATGTATAATCAGCAAGGTTAGAAAGAGAACACCTTTAGAACGTGTGACAGAAATCCATACACTATACATGAAATTTAAAATCCAGAAGCATTCCCAGAGGCAAACACAAGATGGGCGAGAATTGACTGTTAAGCTATTGAATATTGTAGAACTGTCATGCAGCTGTCACTGTGGTAGAAATATGGAAATCAGAGGTTGAGGTCAACAGTTTAATAAATGAATACTGTGGGCTGGTTAATAATTAAAGGGTAAGCTTGATTTTAGAAAATAAAATTATGCACTATGGCTAGTAGTATCCAGGTAGTGAAGAGAAGTAAGTTATCAGGTCCAAACATATAAAAAATATTTTCAATCTTCCCCCCAAGTATATATGATTATTTCCTGAATAACTGTGGTATTTTAAAAATTTTTTTATTAAAGAATAAATGTGTGTTAAACAAACGATTTTCTGATGTGTTATTTTTACCAAAGGGACCTACTCCCTAAGAAGGATGAGCTTCTGGATTGTAGACTTCCAAGCTCCTCTCTTCATGGAATTCTCCAGGCAGGAATACTGGAGTGGGTAGACATTCCCTTTTCCAGGGGATCTTCCCAACCCAGGGACTGAATCCACAGCATATTCCTTACCACTTGGGCCACCTGAAAAGCCCAGAACTGTCTTAAAGCAATATTTCAGGCAGATTCTTTACCATCTGAGCCACTAACCTAATCACAATTAATAATTATTTTTCCAATGACCATCATTTTCAGATTAAGTCATTAAGAACCTATTATAGACTGAATGTTTGTATGCCCATCAAATTCATATGTTGAAATTCTAACCTTCAGGGTGAGGGTATTGGTAAATGAGATCTTGGGAAGAAATTAAGTTAAGATTGTGAGGGTGGGGCCTTCATACATGGGATTAGTGTCTTTATAATCAGGACAGCTTGTCATCTCTCTCTCTTTGCTATGTGGACATGAGAAGATATAGTGAGATGACTGTCTGCAAACTAGGAAGAGGGTCCTCATCAAGCATCAGATATACGTTGATCGTGGACTTGATCTTGGACTTCCCAGCCTCCAGAACTGAGAATCAAATTTGTGTTGTTTGAGTCACCCAGTCTATGCTATTTTTGTTATAACAGCCCAAGCTAAGACAGAGCTTTTGTTCCCCTAAAGACATGATCATCCTCAGGTAAAATCACAACCACATTTCAAAGATCATTCTCCCCTGAGAACATACCAAGGCCCAGTTTATCTCCTAAGGGACTTTATAACGCTATATATTTTGATGATGTCCTTAAAGATATTATGTGCATAAGTAACATAAAATCAAATGCAAACATTTTCTACATTAATATTTTCTGTTGTTTTTTAGTAGCTAAATAGATCCTAACTCTTTTGCAACCCCATGGATTGTAGCCTGCCAGGCTCCCCTGTCCATTGGATTTTCCATGTTAGAATACTGGAGTGAATTATCATTTCCTTCTCCAAGGGATCTTCTGACCCAGTGATCGAACCCACATCTCCTGCATTGGCTGGTGGATTCTTTACCACTAAGCCATTAGAGAAACCCTTTAATATTTTTAGCCCATAGAATAAATTCCAAACTAAGAACCTAATACTTAACAACTCCCACTTTCTGATCTCAAACTACTTTTCTAGCACATTCCTTAGTCTCTACGCACAATAAGACCTAAGCTTTCCTGCCCTGTCATGTGTATTTTGGGTCTCAAAAATGCATTCTCTGGTAGAATAACCAACCTTTCCAGTATGCCTGGGACTGACAGTGTTTCTAGAATGTGGGAGTTTCAGTGCTAAAATAAAGAGAGTCCCAGATTAACCAGTAGGAATTGTTAACCTTCCTCCAAGAATTATTTTAAATGCCATTTTCATGGTGAGTCTCTTTGTTTCATCACGCAGTCTCACTATTATCTTCTATTCTTATTTTTTTTAATAAATTGGCATTTCATTTTTATTTATTTTTGGCTATGCTGCTGAGCTTATCAGATCTTAGCTCCCTGACTAAAGATCAAAATTGTGCCCCCTGCAGTGGAAAAGCAGAGTTCTATTCGCTAGACTTCCAGAGAATTCCCTATCCTCAACTTATATCACAAAGTCAACTGTTCCTCTGGTATTCAGTTCTCCTTGTTCTTAACTGAAAACCCTAATGAATTTACGTTACAGGTCTTGTTATTCACAACTTCTGATCATTTTGTACAGAGATATTTTTAATTTTCTCCTTTCTTTTTGGCTAACAATGCTGAGATTCTTGCTAAAAAGTACTGCAGAGATACTTTTAGTTCTTGTTCCACATGATTGACCAGGTACACATATTTATGTTTTTGCTTTTCTGTAGACTCCCTTAAAAAACACAAAAGACATATCCAGAAGAAAAACACATCTCCCAAAGCACTGGATAACTGCAGCAGTTTTCAGAACCATCAGTGGAACAGAAAAATTGAGAAATGGTTGGAAGATAAATAATAAGTTTGCCTGCAAACACAGAAGCTCCACACCTGTGAGAGTAGACCATTGAAAAGAAAAGACTGTGGTTGTGGAAACAGGGTGGGCCCCACAAAGGCATTGTAGAGTAGTTAATTACCAAAGAGTAGTTAGACTAATTGTCAGTTCAATTCAGTCTCTCAGTCGGGTCCGACTCTGTGAACCATGAATTGCAGCACGCCAGGCCTCATTTGTCCATCACCAACTCCCAGAGTTCACCCAAACTCATGTCCATCGAGTCACTGATGCCATCCAGCCATCTCATCCTCTGTTGTCCCCTTCTCCTCCTGTCCTCAATCCCTCCCAGCATCAGAGTCTTTTCCAATAAGTCAACTCTTCGCACGAGGTGCCCAAAGTATTGCAGTTTCAGCTTTAGCATCAGTCCTTCCAAAAACACCCAGGGCTGATCTCCTTCAGAATGGACTGATTGGATCTCCTTGCAGTCCAATGGACTCTCAAGAGTCTTCTCCAACATCACAGTTCAAAAGCATCAGTTCTTCAGTACTAAGCTTTCTTCACAGTCCAACTCTCACATCCATACATGACCACTGGAAAAAACATAGCCTTGACTAGACGGACCTTTGTTGGCAAAGTAATGTCTCCGCTNCAATTTGATCTCTGGTTCCTCTGCCTTTTCTAAAACTAGCTTGAACATCAGGAAGTTCATGGTTCACGTATTGCTGAAGCCTGGCTTGGAGAATTTTGAGCACTACTTTACTAGCATGTGAGATGAGTACAATTGTGTAGTAGTCTGAGCATTCTTTGGTATTGCCTCTCTTTGGGATTGGAATGAAAACTGACCTATTCCAGTCCTGTGGCCACTGCTGAGTTTTCCAAATTTGCTTGTGGATTGAGTGCAGCACTTTCACAGCATCATCTTTCAGGATTTAAAATACCTCAACTGGAATTCTATCACCTCCACTAGCTTTGTTCCCAGTGATGCTTTCTAAGGCCCACTTGACTTCACATTCCAGGATGTGTGCCTCTAGGTGAGGGATCACACTATCATGATTATCTTGATTGTGAAGATCTTTTTTATACAGTTCTTCTGTGTATTCTTGTCACTTCTTCTGAATATCTTCTGCTTCTGTTAGGTCCATACCATTTCTGTCCTTTATAGAGCCCATCTTTGCATGAAATATTCCCTTGAGGTGAAGTTGCTCAGTCATGTCTGACTCTTTGCGACCCCATGGACTGTAGGCCACCAGGCTCCTCCATCCATGGGATTCTCCAGGCAAGAATACTGGAGTGGGTTACCATTTCCTTCTCCAGAGGATCTTCCCAACTCAGAGATCGAACTCGGGTCTCCCGCATTGTAGACAGACGCTTTACCATCTGAGCCACCAGGGAAGTCTGAAATGTTCCCTTAGTACCTCTAATTTTCTTGAAGAGATCTCTAGTCTTTCCCATTCTGTTCTTTTCCTCTGTTTCTTTGCATTGATCACTGAGGAAGGTTTTCTTTTCTCTCCTTGCTATTCTTTGGAACTCTGTATTCAGATGCTTATATCTTTCCTTTTCTCCTTTGCTTTTTGCTTCTCTTCT
>SJXO01007852.1:86474-97120 GCA_006408615.1 Connochaetes taurinus
TGGATTACCGTGATATTGAATGGTTTGCCTTGGAAATGAACAGAGATCATTCTGTCATTTTTGAGATTGCATCCAAGTACTGCATTTCAGATTCTTTTGTTGACTATGACAGCTACTTCATTTCTTCTAAGGGATTCCTGCCCACAGTAGTAGATATAATGGTCATCTGAGTTAAATTCACCCATTCCAGTCCATTTTAGTTCGCTGATTCCTAGGATGTCTATGTTCACTCTTGCCATCTCCTGTTTGACCACTTCCAATTTGTCTTCATTCATGGACCTAACATTCCAGGTTCCTATGCAATATTGCTCTTTACAGCATCGAACCTTGCTTCCATTGCCAGTCACATCCACAACTGGGTATTGTTTTTGCTTTGGCTCCATCCCTTCATTCTTTCTGGAGTTATTTCTCCACTGATCTCCAATAACATATTGGGTACCTACTGACCTGGGGAATTCTGCATTCAGTATTCTATCATTTTGCCTTTTCATACTGTTCATGGGGTTCTCAAGGCAAGAATACTGAAGTGGTTTGCCATTCCCTTCTCCAGTGGATCATATTCAGTCAGACCTCTCCACCATGACCCGTCCGTCTTGAGTGGTCCCACATGGGGTGGCTTAGTTTCATTGAGTTAGACAAGGCTGTGGTCCATGTGATTAGATTGACTGGTTTTCTGTGATTATGGTTTGTGTGTCTGCCCTCTGATGCCTCTGGCAACACCTACCATCATACTTGGATCTACCATCTTACTTCTTGAGAGAGATTATTTGTAAAAAGCGTCTAAAAGTAGTCTACATAGAACAGATAAGAAGAGCTCTGGGGGTAGGGAAAATAGTTACTCAGTAAGTATGTATCTTCCCAAGAGGAGCTTCCATCTCTCATTTACATTTCCATACTTGCATCTTGTATACTTTTTCCAATAATCACTTAACATGTTAAGTATAGTTTTTTTTTTTTTAATTTCCTGCTTGATAATCCCAACCAACATCTAAGTCTGTCTGATGAAATTTTTGTCTCTTCAGAGAGATTTCTTTTGCTTTTTAACATGTCTTATCATTTTTTTTTTTTTAAACTGGACATGTTGTGTTAGGTAGTAGGAACTAAATTAAATATTCCTTGAGTGTGAGGACTTATATTAATCTTGCTGTGAGGGAAGACTGTTTTAATTCTTTTCAGCTATAGATACCAAAGGTCTCAAGTTCTTCTAGTATCCTCATTTTTGTCTCCCTTACTGTCTTTGGAATTAACTAAGAACTGCTTCTTAAATAGTCTGTGCCTTGAAGCTCTTTAAACTGCAATTCACTGTTATTACCCTGGAGCCCTGCAGGCATGGTAGTGTGATACTTTCTATCATCTTCTGATTAAATTCCAGTCTTCTGGTGAGCCTGAGTCTCAGTTTGGGGACCATCACAAGTGTTTCTCTGGTAATATAGTATTTCCCTCCGCCTCCTACCCTCTTCTTTGACTGTAGATTTACCAACATACTTCCATGAAGTATTGTCCCTTGTTCACTATTTTCCCCCTAAGTGGATATAAGAAAGTCAGAGTAGGCTGGAGTGGGGAGGAATTGCCTCTCTTCAACTGGTATAAGCTGTCAGAACTGAGTTTTGTCAATATCTTTTTAACTGGATGAGAAGTCTTTGTTACTCTTCTCTTTACCCTGCCAGAGCAATGAGGGTGTTTTCCTCAGATCCTCATAGAAAGAACCTGATAGGGCTTCTGGAAGAAAAACTCATAAAAATGTATAGACCTTCTTAAGACCTCAGCTCATAAGAGCTGAATCTCTGAATCAACATCACACTTGCCCACGTTTTCAACCTCTAGTAAATTCACTGAAATTATCATTTGCATGTTCCCAGCAGCTTATGGCTCCAGCAAATTCCAATACAGGTAAGTAAATGTTTATCTCTCTCTTTCCACTCCTCTCTTTCTATCCCTACCTCTCATTATTCCTCTCATATTCATTTAATATGATTATACTCATAATCATATTAAACATATCTATTTCTCCAGATTTCAGGGTAGCAGACTGCCCTGTGACCTCAGTTCTCACACGAGTCTTGATTTTTCAGTCTGTATGGCCTTTTTCTTATTGGAAAAGTAAGACAACAACTCTCAAGCTCTTTATGTCAAAGCTAAAGTTAGGACTTCCCTGGTCACACAGTACATAAGAATTTGCCTGGTAATTCAGGGGACACGGGTTCCATCCCTGATCCATGAAAATCCCACAAGGCATAGAGCAACTAGGCCTGTGAGCCACAACTATTGAGCCCACACTCTAGAACTCATGAACGGCCAACTACTTTGCCCATGTGCTACAAGTACTGAAGTCTGCACACTCTAGGACCCATGAGCCACAGCTAATGAGCCCTGGTGCTGCAACGACTGAGCCCACAAGCCCAGGAGCCCGCAAACTGCAACTACTGAGCCTGTGTGCTGAAGCTACTAAAGCCCATGCACTTAGAGCATGCCCTCCACAACAAGAGAAGCCGCAACAATGAGAAGCCTGCACACTGCAACAGAGAGCAGCCCCTGCTCTCCGCAGCTAGAGAAAGTCCATGCAAAGAAGACCCGGTGCAAACAAAAAAGTAAATTAAGCAAATATAAAGAAAGCTAAAGCTAGAAGTCCCAGTAGTGAGATTTTAACAACTTTGTTTTCATATGTTATACTATTCAATTTTACTTTTTTTTTTTTTAAAGGTTGCTTTTAAATTAAATTTTGAAATTCACGCCTGAGAATGGAATTGGCGCTTGAGGAAATAAACAAGAATTGTCTGGAAAATTTGTCTATGGACAAATCCTTATTCTCTAACAATGCTGAAGTGAATAATGACATGCTTAAAGGATAAAGATTTCAAGAATATAGCACATTATTTTCTCCAAAATTATTTATCATTTGCTCACTTAAGAGAATCACTTCAGTTTAAGAATACTCCTTGAATCTCTTAACGTGCTGTTTTTACTCATATAATTAGCGTTCACTTCCCAGTCTGATTTGTATCATAGTTCATGGGTATTGGAGGATAGCTATTCCATGAGATAGTTTGAAATTGTCTCTTTACATTTCCTAGAGCTGCAAACACAGTTACTTTTCACATAATAGTTACTTAATAAACCTTTTAAAAATGGAATTGCAAGCAAAGAAAATATGTACTATTTTTCACACAAGTAATATATTTCACAAAATGTCAAATAATTAGCACATTTTATCCCAAATTCCTTATTCCTACTATGCAAGATAAGCTCCACAAATGATTTAGGAGTTCTTAGCCTGATTTTTAGAAATACCTGAAAATTTGACCCCCATTTAAATTTTTTGTGTTTTAAATCATGAAAATTTGACTCAAATTCTACAATGCTCAAGTTAACAGTGACATAGATCCCACTATTTTATTCTGGGACAGTTTACAATGTTGAAAACTTTGTTCATATCTGAGTATACTGTGATTTTTAACTTTTAATCATATTAAGCATTTATGTAACTCTGAGATGAATGAAGGAACTTTGGACTAGATGTGGTCCTTGTCATCTACTCAGAAAACCGATGTGCCAAGTGTTTGACTTGACTAAAAAAATCACCATTGTTTTTCCAGAGATCAAATATATGACCCTCAGCCACTCGGATGTTATCATCTGCATTGAGATACTAGAAATAGAAAGCTTCAGCATATGAATTTTGGGAAAACAAATATTCAGGCCATAACATAAATGAAAGTTTATTTCAAAATTCTCTCTTGAAGTGGTATTTTATGTTTTGCCAACTTCTCTTTCCTATACATCTTTTCTTAAGAGTACCTAAAATCAACAATTTCAATACCTAATTGTCCACTTTTTTCTTCTTAACTTCTATACATAGGCAATCATCTCTCTGTCTTACAGGCAGCAGACAACTTGCCCCAGAACCACCATGGGTGCTTGTTAAAAATACAGCTGTTCGGCCAAACTTAGAGCCATTGGTTCAGAAGAGATAAGACTATATCAGAATCCAACAAACAGTCATTTTTACCTAATTCCTCAATTGATTCTTTCTTACACTAAATTTTGTAAACCACAACTTAAGATTTTAGAGATAAACTAAATCAGATTATTTTTAGAATATCTTAACTTTTTCAAAACTATAATTTAAATTTTCCATTCATTTTTTTCATCCTTTCAAGCATTTATCTATCCTCAATGATGTCTAGGAGCCCTGAATTCTCATTCCATTCATTTTTGTATGAACTAAAAATATTCTTTATAAACTAAAGATACTTTCACTTCTAATAGGAGCATCCTCATGATGAATCTCATTGTCCTTTGGTTCTTTTCTCTCATTTGTGTTAAAGGCGACGTAAGTGGAGTTTTTTCTCACTTCAAAAAATATTTAGTGAGTAATTAGTAGGGACTACACTAGGGACTGCAAGGAGATCCAACCAGTCCATTCTAAAGGAGATCAGCCCTGGGATTTCTTTGGAAGGAATGATGCTAAAGCTGGAACTCCAGTACTTTGCCCACCACATGCGAAGAGTTGGCTCATTGGAAAAGACTCTGATGCTGAGAGGGATTGGGGACAGGAGGAGAAGGGGACAACAGAGGATGAGATGGCTGGATGGCATCACTGACTCAATGGACGTGAGTCTGAGTGAACGCCAGGAGTTGGTGATGGACAGGGAGGCCTGGCGTGCTGCGATTCATGGGGTCACAAAGAGTCGGACACTACTGAATGACTGAATTGAACTGAACTGAACACTAGAGACAGCTTCTTTCCCACCACAGGAGTTTCTTAGAAATAAATCTGAAAGTTATTGCCATATTTCATATTTGCGTGGCATTCAAAGCAACTAAAGTCATCTCAAACAGCTAGGAAAAAATAAAAATCACTTTGAGACAATGTTCTTTGTGAACTTACACAAAACAATTTACTTAGGGAATATTCTAGCAGATTATATTTCTAATTCACCAGCAGCAATCATTCTAAGGTACAATATCTCAGGTGCTAAAAGGTCTGTTGTTTGAAACACTCTTCACCATAACACTCTCCTACTCCCGTAAATTACCAATGCTAGAATCACATTATGCTATTGCTGGTTATCATCAAACCACAGTGGTAAAAATACTCATATGCTTCTCAGAATAATTTGAAATGAAGACACAATTCAATTTGGATGTTTATCACCAAAGACAAACGTTATTACCTTGACATTTTTGCTGAAGTCTAGCCCTCGGCTTTGCTTATAGCAATACTGAGAGCACATCTCCACTGTCTCCTTATGATCACACACTTCCTCCAGGCTTCACAGGATTCTATTAAAACTGATATTAATCAAAATGTAAAGGTTAAGGCTGTATGAGAGAAAACCAGTCTCCATAAAAGGCCTCTCCTGAATGAAACTAAATACCCACTACCATTTTCCAAGAAGAGTATACCTACTCTAAATCTCAGAGGAGTAAAACTGAGTGTCTCATAGTATTTAGGAGATACTCAGTTGTATAGTGTTTTTGCCTGGAGAATACCAGGGTCGGGGGAGCCTGGTGGGCTGCCGTCTCTGGGGTCGCACAGAGTCAGACACGACTGAAGTGACTTAGCAGCAGCAGCAGCAGTTGTATAGTTGGCTTCCCCAGTGACTCCACCATAAAGAATCTGCCTGCAATGCAGGAGATGCAGAAGACATGGGTTCGATCCCTGGGTTAGGAAGATCCTCTGGATGAGGACCTAACCCACTCCAGTATTGTTGCCTGTGAAATCCCACGGACAGAGGAGCCTGGTGGACTACCATCCAAAGGGTTGCAAAGAATCAAACATGAGTGAAGTGACTGAGCATGCACACACGCAGTTGTATAGTACACATATTTTCACGTTTCAGCTAGAAAGGTAACTACTACTTTTAAAGCTGAAGAACCATTTACCTAAAATAAATTCTTCATGGTCTCTAGCGTTATCTTGCCTGATGATACAGGTCACTGTTGTTATTTTTGACAACCAGATGGAAAGCAGCTAAAATACTATGAAAGATAATACTGTTTGATTTTTCACAACATGCTAATTGGGCCACAAACAAACAAAAATAAAAACCAAGGAGGTACTACTTTCTAAAATCAGACATTAAAAAAATAATAATAATAAGGCTACCATGTAGTTTCTTGGTGAGGAAGCGCCTTGGACAGATTGCTTTATACTGTTTGTAGTTTATTGATACAGCGAACACCTCAGTAGACTTTCAGTATTGTGAATTCAGTAATTTTTTAGAGATGATAAAATCATAGTGATATGTCAGAGTAAGTAAAAGCACCTCAACAAAATGTTTTTCACCAGTAATCTTATAATCATAATAATATTTTGCCTCCACAGACTGTGCTAATATTAAATGTTGCAATATGGATGGGATCAAACAAGGATCTTGCTAAAACAGCTAAAAATAAAGTTAAGATAATGGAAAGGCAAAATTAATAGTGGACAGGCTTAGCTACCCCTTAAATTTTTGACATAGAAGAAATATAATCACACAGGTTCCTTATTTTATTTCTCTGCTGCTCACCTCTGTCATGTTCTGGTATTTAAAAAAACTTTCACCTTTTAAACACTGATTTCAAAGCCAGGCTGTACTTACAAATACCATGAAATAACATATTGAATTATAAAAAAATAGAAGAAGAAAATCAATAGGAGGAGGGTTAACAACAAAGAGAGCCATCAACAGAACAGAAATCTCTTGAAGAATTGTTGAAAGATATAACCCATGAAAAAACAAACACTTTAGAAAACGTGATTAAAATATCTAAGAGTATTTTAGGAAAATAGGGGCAACTCAGGGACTTCTAATCTCAGAGTACATAAAATGAACACAAGAAGAGAAAATGTTGCTGAGAAATCTATCAGGATGATTAATTTGGGGCCCGGGTTTGAAGCAGCTAGGCCAGGTCGCCTTGCCCCTTCTACTTGTGTTGTGCAGCAGGGAGCACTAGCCTTTGCCCTAAGACTGGACTAGTGAGAATTAAGATGGAGAGGCAGGATCATATCTTTGGCAACATCTGACCATAGGAAGTTGGGAGAGTCCACACACTCCTTTCATGAGCTATTGATCTGACGTTGACAACTGGCAGAATCATATTGCTGGAAACAGTACAGTTAGACCTACTAGGATCTGAAAATCAAAACAGATGGACAGATAACAAGGATTCCAAAATTATCATTTAGAAATAGAAGGATCAAGCTCAACAAACAGAATCTTTATTCCTCAAAGAAAAATGGTGAAATTTCAAATCATGAAGGTTAGAAGGAAAGCACAAAACATTTTCAGAGACTAAACAAAAAATATAAAATTGGCATTAAAATTTTTATTATCATCACTGAGTGCTAGAATACAATGGAGAGCAGTATCTTCAAAATGCTAACCAAAAAAAAAGAAAAGAAAAGAAAAGAAATGATCTTCACAAAGCAATACTACACTCAAGTTAACACACAAATAGGAGGAAAAAAATATTACATTTTAGAAGATGCAAAGACTATATATGAAGAAATTGCTTGAGCATATACACAAATATAAATTATAGATTCAAGGTAAAAAGTATAAAGTATAGGAATTATTAGTGGAAAATGAGTGATCTAAAAATTTATGTTTAAATAGTTGTTGATCAATAATGTGAAGAAGTAATTGAGAAATAAAACTCCATGTGACCAAACAAGTAGTAAAGGGGGATGAGATAAAAAGAAAAATAAATGTATAGAAAACCCTGTGGAGTTTCATGAGTACTTTCAATCATCTGACCTTGTGGAATTGCTGCAGGTCCTCAAACATTTTCACATCCAGATCAAGTGTGTCACTTCCTGCTGCTGCTGCTGCTGTTAAGTCACTTCAGTTGTGTCCAAATCTGTGCGACCCCATAGACGACTGCCCACCAGGCTCCTCCATCCTTGGGATTCTCCAGGCAAGAATAATGGAGTGGGTTGCCATTTCCTTCTCCAATGCATGCATGAATGCTAAGTCGCTTCAATCATGTCTGACTCTGTGCGACCCCATAGACGGCAGCCCACCAGACTGCCCCATCCCTGGGATTCTCCAGGCAAGAACACTGGAGTGGGTTGCCATTTCCTTCTCCAGTTCGTAAAAGTGAAAAGTGAAGGTGAAGTTGCTCAGTCGTGTCCGACTTTTCACGACCCCATGGACTGCAGCCTATCATGCTCCTCCATCCGTGGGATTTTCCAGGCAAGAGTACTGGAGTGGGGTGCCATTGCCTTTTCCAGTGTGATTTCCTACAAGAGTAAAAATTACCAAAAACCGCATAAGGAAGAAAAAGGAAATAAGAATAAGTACAATACACCTAGAGGAAAATGGAGATACAGATAAAAATCCATCCCTAATATAGGCATTAAGCTGAGCTTAATTTGTTTATCTCCAACAAAAAGATTATTATTTTTTAATCAAACAGAATAAGAAGTAAAAATATGGAAAGTACTTCAACACAACTCTGAACATTTAATTATGATTTCACAAACAGAAATATATATATATATTACAAATATTATATATATTGATTTAGTTCCAAACACAAATATAAAAACTTAAATAAAATATTGAAAATCATACCTATTAATTCTCAAGAATTTCAAGACTTATTTAATATAAAAAGACTTAATAAATTAAGCCATTGTGCTTAAATATTAAAAGAAAAATCCATTATCTTAATAGACGCAGGATGTCAATTCCTAACTAAATAATCAAAGATTGAAATAAATGGGAACACCCTTATATAACAAATATCCCCCCAAAACTATGGTAAATATCAACCTTAACTTTAGTATTGGAAAAGGAAATGGCAACCCACTCCAGTATTCTTGCCTAGAAAATCCTGTGGACGGAGGAGCCTGGTGGGCTGCAGTCTAAGGGGTCGCACAGAGTCAGACACGATTGAAGCGACTTAGCATTCACGCATGCATTGGAGAAGGAAATGGCAACCCACTCCATTATTCTTGCTTGGAGAATCCCAAGGATGGAGAAGCCTCGTGGGCAGTCGTCTATGGGGTCACACAGAGTCGGACATGACTGAAGCGATTTAGCAGCAGCAACAACTTTAGCATATTAGAGATATAACAGTTAAAAAGGAACAATACAAGACTACTATGATTAAAAAGAAGAAAAATATAAGAATATATATTAAGTACTATTACACTTTAACATTTCCATTCTGTGTCTAGTGTGGTAAATAAAATAAAATAATAAAATGGGTAACATAAATATTGAAAAAAGTTATATTTTAAAAAGACAAGGATTTCACTATTTGAGATGCTACTGACGTCTTTGAAAATCTAAGAAATAAACTGAATATAGTTTAAGATAAAAGAGAGACTTAATCTGTCTGTGAAAAGGTAAACTACTACGTGGCTTTGTACAAGTGGGATACATTTTGAAAAATAACAAATCTAGATCTCTGCTTCACACAAAAATATCTTCTAAAGTCAAAATAATTGGAAAACTTCAAATACATTCTTGGAAAATATTTCAGATTAAATAAAAACATACCAAAGCTAATTTTAAAAATAGAAGAAAAAAAAAGCCAGCAGAATAAAATGATTAGAGGTTAGAACTAAGTAATTCAAAGAGAAGAATGTATACAAACCAACAAATATACAAAGAAATGGTAAATATAACTTTATTGTCTCAAAGTTTTCAGAGAAACTCATCAAACTAAAACAAAACAATAAGTGTCCAGTATCCCTCATCCTAAACAGAATTGCTGTGGAGTGATTTGCAAAGGTGTCAGCCAAAAACGTGTTCTGTCACAGTAGCCAAGTATTCATCTCCAGTATGTATGAAACATAAGTCTGGAGAGGCCTTCAGTTCAGTTCAGTTCAGTTCAGTCACTTAGTCATGTCTGACTCTTTGCGACCCCATGGATCGCAGCACACCAGGCCTCCCTGTTCATCACCAACTCCCGGAGTTCACACAGATTCACATCCATCGAGCCAGTGATGTCATGCAGCCATTTCATCCTCGGTCGTCCCCTTCTCTTCCTGCCCTCAATCCCTCCCAGCGTCAGAGTCTTTTCCAATGAGTCAACTCTTCGCACGAGGTGGGCAAAGTACTGGAGTTTCAGCTTTAGCATCATTCCTTCCAAAGAAATCCCAGGGTTGATCTCCTTCAGAATGGGTTGATTGGATCTCCTTACAGTCCAAGAGACTCTCAAGAGTCTTCACCAACACCACAATTCAAAAGCATCAATTCTTCGGCGCTCAGCTTTCTCACAGTCCAACTCTCACATCCATATATGACCACTGGAAAAAATATAGCCTTGACTAGATGGACCTTAGTTGGCAAGGTAATGNGTGGCCAAAGTACTGGAGTTTCAGCTTTAGCATCATTCCTTCCAAAGAAATCCCAGGGTTGATCTCCTTCAGAATGGGTTGATTGGATCTCCTTACAGTCCAAGAGACTCTCAAGAGTCTTCACCAACACCACAATTCAAAAGCATCAATTCTTCGGCGCTCAGCTTTCTCACAGTCCAACTCTCACATCCATATATGACCACTGGAAAAAATATAGCCTTGACTAGATGGACCTTAGTTGGCAAGGTAATGTCTCTGCTTTTGAAAATGCTATCTAGGTTGGTCATAACTTTTCTTCCAAGGAGTAAGCGTCTTTTAATTCATGGCTGCAGTCACCATCTGCAGT
>SJXO01007853.1:0-22240 GCA_006408615.1 Connochaetes taurinus
AGGGGAGAACCTCCTGGATTTTCTCGAGATGAGGCGGGTCCCTCTCAAGTTACGACACTGATCTCAGGAACCCGCTCTTTCGGCCTCAGGCAAGTCCACTCTCCATGCGAGTTGCAAAGGGACTCTCGGGATTCCTCTCCAGTCGGTGTCAGGGCCTAAGCCCTCCTGTGGTGTCAAAAAGGAACTTGAGGATTCCTCTCCAGTGCTGACATGGATCTTGGGGTACTTCTGAAGGCTCCACAGGGGAGTTAGTCCTTGTCTCGAGTGGGGACATGCATGTCCACTTTCCTCCCGAGCTGGAGAAGCAGTGTCAGACATTCCATCGCTTTGATACAGGGATCTGTGGCTTTCCTAGCAAAGGGACTCTCGGGATTCCTCTCCAGTCGGTGTCAGGGCCTAAGCCCTCCTGTGGTGTCAAAAAGGAACTTGAGGATTCCTCTCCAGTGCTGACATGGATCTTGGGGTACTTCTGAAGGCTCCACAGGGGAGTTAGTCCTTGTCTCGAGTGGGGACATGCATGTCCACTTTCCTCCCGAGCTGGAGAAGCAGTGTCAGACATTCCATCGCTTTGATACAGGGATCTGTGGCTTTCCTTCGAGGCTTTCCCACGAGGCGCTGGCAAAAGGCTCTCACACGTGCCACGGTGGTGTGAAAAGATACTCGGCTTGCTAGTCAAGACAGTGCAGGGAATTCAGGATCCTCTGGAGTGGACTGAGACATTTGGGGGTCTTTGGGAATAATGGCACGACCCCTGGAGTTCTTTTCAACTTTCCAGTGAAAAGCACCTCCTCTTGAGATGAGCTGGGAATGCCTGGAATCCTTTCCCGACGAAGCAGAGAAAGGAACACTCATCTCAAGTTAGGGGGGAGAAATGGGGCTCCTCTCGACATTGGCGTGACCCTCGGTGTTCCTCTCGAGTGGAGACGTGTATGTCGGGTATCTTCTTGAGTTGCAGCCAGGGTGTGAAGAATCTTTTCGAAGTTCAAGGAGGAAGGTGTGATTTGCCTCGAGATGCCACCGCGAAAAATGGCCTCATCTCGCCAGAAGAGTAGAACCTCTTGGATTTCTCGAGTTGTGGCTGTTCCCTCTCGAGTTACGACGAGGACCTCAGGAACCCGCTCTTGTGGCCTCAGGCAAGTAGAGTCTCCATGCGAGTTGCGAGGGACCTCTCGAGCTTCCTCTCTAGTCGGTGCCGGGGTATCAGACCTCGTGTACAGACGACGCCGGAACCTGAGGATTCCTCTCCAGTGCTGACATGGATCTTGTGGTACTTCTGGAGGCTCCACAGGGGAGACAGTCCTCGTCTCGAGTGGGGACATGCACGTCCGCTTTCTTCCCTAGCTGGAGCAGCAGTAACAGCCTTCCCATCGCGTTGATACATGGTCTGTGGCTTTCATTCCATGTTTTTCCACGAGGCTTTCCCACAGGGCTGTCACACGTGCCACCGTGGTGTGAGTTAATATTCGGCCTGAAAGTCGAGGAAGTGCAGGAAAATCAGGATCCTCTCGAGTGGACAGAGGCATCTGTGTTACCTTTAGAATGGAGGCACGACCTCTGAAGTTCCTCTCGACTTTCCTGTGGAGAGCACCTCCTCTTGTGATGCGACAGGAACTCCGGGAAACATTTCCCGCTGAAGCAGGGTAAGGAACTCTCATCTTGAGGTATGAGGCGGAAACGGGACTCCTCTTGATGTTGGCGCGACCCTCGGTGTTTCTGTCGAGTGGAGACGGGTATGTCGGGGCACTTCTTGAGTTGCAGCAAATGTGTGAAAGACCCTTTCGAAGTTCAAGAGGTAAGGTGTGATTTGCCTCGAGATGCCTCAGCGGAAAAAGGCCTCATATCGCCTGGAGGGGAGAACTTCCTGGATTTTCTCGAGTTTCGGGAGGTCCCTCCTGAGTTACGACGGGTGCCCCTCGAGTTACTACGGGGACCTCAGGGTCCCCCTCTTTTGGCCTCAGGCAAGGCCAGGCTCCATGTGAGTTGTAAAGGGCCTCTCGGGATTCCTCTCCAGTCGGTGCCGGGGCCTAAGACCTCGTGTGAAGTCGAGGAAGGAACCTGAGGATTCCTCTCCATGCTGACATGGATCTTGGGGTACTTCTGGAGGCTCCACAGGGGAGTCAGTTCTTGTCTCGAGTGGGGACATGCACGTTCGCTTTCCTCCCGAGCTGGAGCAGCAGTGTCAGGCTCCCCATCACGTTAATACAGGGATCTGTGGCTGTCCCTCAAGACTTTCCCACAAGACTTTCCCACAGGGCTGTCACACGTGCCACATTGGTGTGAGTCGATACGCGGCGTGCAACTCGAGGCATTGCAGGGAAATCAGTTTCCTCTGGAGTGCACTGAGACATGTGGGGGACTTTGGGAATGGTGGCACACCCCCTGGAGTTCCACTCGACTTTCCTGTGGAGAGTGCCTCCTCTTGAGATGTGACGGGAACACCGGGAATCCTTTCCCGACCAAGCAGGGAAAGGAACCCTCATCTCGACCTTCGAGGCGGAAACGGGGCTCCTCTTGATGTTGGCGGCACCTACGGTGTTCCTCTCCAGTGGAGACGGATAATTCGGGAATCTTTTTCATTTGGAGCAAGGGTGTGAAGTACTTTTTCGAAGTTCAAGAAGGAAGGTGTGATTTGCCTCCAGACGCCACTGTGGAAAAGGGCCTCATCTTGCCTGGAGGGAAGAATCTCCTGGATTTTCTTAAGTTGAGCGGGTCCCTCTCTAGTTATGACCGGGACCTCAGGAACCCGTTCTTGGGCGTCAGGCAAGGCCAGTCTCCTTGCGAGTTTTGAGGGGCCTCTCGGGATTGCTCTCCAGTCGGTGCCGGGGCCTAAGACCTCGTGTGGAGTCGAGGCCAGAACCTGAGGATTCCCCTCCTGTGCTGATATCGATCATGGGGTACTTCTGGAGGCTCCACAGCGGAGAGAGTCCTTGTCTCGAGTGGGGACATGCACGTCCGCATTCCTCCCGAGCTGGAGCAGCAGTGTCAGGCTTCCCGTCGCGTTGATACAGGGATCTGTGGCTGTCCCTCAAGACTTTCCCACAGGACTTTCCCACAGGGCTGTCACATGTGCCACCTTGGTGTGAGTCGATACGCGGAGTGCATGTCGAGGCATTACAGGAAAATTAGTTTCCTCTGGAGTGCATTGAGACATTTGGGGGACTTTGGGAATGGTGGCACGACCCCTGGAGTTCCACTCGACTTTCCTCTTGAGAGAGCCTCCTCTTGAGATGCGACGGGAACGCCGGAATCCTTTCCCGACGAAGAAGTGAAAGGAACCCTCATCTCAACCTTCGAGGCAGAAACGGGGCCACACTTGATGTTGGCGGGACCCACGGTTTTCCTCTCGAGTAGAGATGGATATTTCAGGGAACTTCTTGAGTGGGAGCAAGGGTGTGAAGAACTTTTTTGAAGTTCAAGAAGGAAGGTGTGATTTGCCTCCAGCCGCCACTGCGGAAAAGGGCCTCATCTCGCCTGGAGGGAAGAACTTCCTGGATTTTCTCGAGTTGATTGGTTCCCTCTCTAGTTACAACCGGGACCGCAGGAACCCGTTCTTGGGCCTCAGGCAAGGCCAGTCTCCATGCGAGTTGCTACAGACCTCTTGGGATTCCTCTCTAGTCGGTGTCAGGGCTAAGACCTCGTGTGGAGTCAAGGCCGGAACGTGAGGATTCCTCTCCAGTGCTGACATAGATCTTGGGGTACTTCAGGAGGCTCCACAGGGGAGACAGTCCTCATCTCGAGAGGGGACATGCACGTCCGCTTTCCTACCGAGCTGTAGAAGCAGTGTCAGGCTTCCCGTCGCGTTGATAAAGGGATCTGTGTCTTTCCCTCGAGGCTTGCCCACGAGGATTAAGCACAGGGCTGCCACACGTGCCACCGTGGTGTGAGTTAATATTCAGCCTGAAAGTCGAGGAAGTGCAGGAAAATCAGGTTCCCCTGGAGTGGACAGAGGCATTTGTGGTACCTTTAGAATGGAGGCACGACCTCTGAAGTTCCTCTCGACTTTCCTGTGGAGAGCACCTCCTCTTGTGATGCGACGGGAACTCCAGGAAACATTTCCCGCCGAAGCAGGAAAAGGAACTCTCATCTCGAGCTACGAGGCAGAAACGGGTCTCCTCTTGATGTTGGGTCCCGCCATCATCAAGAGGAGCCCCGTTTCCATGTCGTAGCTCGACATGAGGTTCATTTCCCTGCTTGGTCGGTAAAGGCTTCCCGGCGGTCCCGTCGCATCTCAAGAGGAGGCGCTCTCCACAGGAAAATGGAAAGGAACTCCTGGGGTTGTGCCACCATTCCCAAAGTCCCCCAAATGTCTCACTCCACTCCAGAGGAACCTGATTTCCGTACACTGCCTCCATTTTCATGCCGAGTGTCCACTCACACAATGGTGGCACGTGTGACAGTGCTGTGGAAAAGCCTGGTGGGGAAGCCTCGAGGGAAAGCCACAGATCCCTGTATCAACACGACGGGAAGCCTTACCCTGCTGCTCCAGCTCGGGAGGAAATCAGACGTGCGCGTCCCCCCTTGAGACGGGCACTAACTGCCCTGTGTAGCCTCCAGAAGTACCCCAAGATCCATGTCCGCACAGGGGAGGAATCCTCAGTTTCCGGCCTCGACTCCACATGAGGTTTTAGGCCCCGGCACTGACTGGAGAGGAATCTTGAGAAGCCCCTTGCAACTCGCATGGAGACTGGCCTTTCCTGAGGCCACAGGAGCGGGTCCCTGAGGTCCGTGTTGTAAGTCGAGAGGGACCCCAAACAACTCGAGAAAATCCAGGAGATTCTCCTCTGCAGGTGAAAGGAGGCCCTTTTCCGCTGAGGCATCTCGTGACAAATCACACCTTCCCTCTTGAACTTCGAAAGGGTCCTTCACATCCTTTCTCCAACTCAAGAATTTCCCCGACATACCCATCTCCGCTCGAGAGGAACACCGAGGGTCCCGCCAACATCCAGAGGAGCTCCATTTCCGCCTCGAAGCTAGAGATATGGGTTTTTTCCCTGCTTCGTCGGAGAAAAATTCCCAGCTTTCCCGTCGCATCTCAAGAGGAGGGGCCCTCCACAGGAATGTTGAGAGGAACTCCAAGGGTCGTGCCACAATTCCAAGAGTCCCCCGATATCTCATTCCACTCCAGAGGAAACTGGTTTCCCTGCACTGCCTCGACTTTCACGCCAAGTATCGACTCACACCACGGTGGCACGTGTGACAGCCCTGTTGGAAAGTCTCTGGGGAAGCCTCAAGGGAAAGACACAGATCCCTGTATCAACGTGACGGGAAGCCTGACACTGCTTCTACAGCTTGGGAGGAAAGCGGACGTGCATGTCCCCACTCGAGAAGAGGTCTGACTCCCCTGTGGAGCCTCCAAAGTAACCCAAGTTCCATGTCAGCACTGGCCAGGAAGCCTCAGGTTCCGGCCTCGACTCCACATGAGGTTTTAGGTCCCGGCAACGACTGGAGAGGAATCCCGAGAGGCCTGTCCCAATTCACATGGAAACTGGCCTTGCCTAAGGCCACAAGAGCGGGTCCCTGAGGTCCCCGTCGGAACTGGAGTAGGACCCACCGCAACTCGAGAAAATCCAGGAGGTTCTCCCCTCCAGGCGAGATGAGACCCTTTCCGCTGAGGTGTCACGAGGCAAATCACACCTTCCCTGTTGAACTTCGAAAGGGTCCATCACACCCTTGCTGCAACTTAAGAACTTAACCAACATAGCCGTTTTCACTCGAGAGGAACACCGAGGGTTCCGCAAACACCTAGAGGAGCCCCGTTTCCGCCTCCTAGGTCGAGTTGCATCTGAAGAGAAGGCGGTCTCCACAAGAAAGTCCAGAGGAACTTCAGGGGTCGTGCCACCATTTCCAAAGTTCCCCAGTCATCTCAGACCACTCCAGAGGAACCAGATTTCCCTGCACTGCCTCGACTTTCATGCCAAGTATCGACTCACACCACGGTGGCACGTGTGACAGCCCTGTGTGAAAGCCTCGAGGGAAGGACACTGATGCCTGTATCAACGCGATGGATGCCTGACACTGCTGCTCCAGCTCGGGAGGAAAGCGGACGTGCATGTCCCCACTCGAAACGAGGCCTGACTCCCCTGTGGAGACTCCAGAAGTACCCCAAGATCCATGTCAGCACTGGAGAGAAATCCTCAGGTTCCAGCCTCGACTCCACATGAGGTCTTAGGACCCGGCAGCAACCGGAGACGAAACCCGAGAGGCCTCTGGGAACTCACATGGAGACTGGCCTTTCCTGAGGCCACAAGAGCGGGACCCTTAGGTTCCCGTTGTAACTCGAGCGAAACATGCCGCCACTCGAGGAAATCCATGACGTTCTCCCCTCCAGGCGAGATGAGTCCCTTTTCTGCTGAGGCGTCTTCAGGCAAATCACACCTTCCCTCTTGAACTTCGAAAGAGTCCTTCACACCCTTGCTGCAGCTCAGGAAGTTCCCCGACATACCCAACTCCACACGAGAGCATCACCGAGGGTCCCGGCAAATTCAAGAGGAGATCTGTTTCCGCCTCTTAGGTCGAGCTGAGGGTTCCTTTCCCTGCTTCGTTGGAAAGGATTCCTGGCGTTCAGGTCGCATCTCAAAATGTGGCATTCTCAAAAGGAAGGTCGAGAGGAACTCAAAGGATCCTGCCACCATTCCAAGAGTCCCCCAAATATCTTATTAAAATCCAGAGGAACCTGATGTCCCTGCACTGCCTCGACTTTCAGGCCGAGTATCGACTCACACCACGGTGGCACGTGTGACAGCCCTGTGGGAAAGCCTCGAGGGAAAGCCACAGATTCCTGTATCAACACGGCGGGAAGGCTGACACTGCTGCTCCTGCTCGGGAGGAAAGCAGACGTGCATGTCCCCACTCGAGACGAGGACTGACTCTCCTATGGAGCCTCTGTAAGTAAACCAAGACCCGTGTCAGCACTGGAGAGGGAGCCTCAGGTTCCTGCCTCAACTCAACACGAGGTCTTAGACTCTGGCACCGACTGGAGAGGAATCCTGAAAGGCCCCTCTAAACTCGCATGGAGACTGACCTTTCCTGAGGCCACAAGAGAGGGTCCGTGAGGGCCCCATTGAAACAAAAGGGATCAGCCTCAACTCGAGAAAATCCAGGAGGTTCTCCCCTCCAGGCGAGATGAAGCCTTTTTCAGCTGAGGCGTTCGAGGCAACTCACACCTTACCTCTTGAACTTCAAAAGGGTCCTTCACACCCTTGCTGCAACTCAAGAAGTTCCCCGACATACCCGTCTCCAATTGAGAGGAACACCGATGGTCCTGCCAACATGAGGAGCCCCGTTTTGAAAAGCCTCGAGGGAAAGCCACAGATCCCTTTACAACGCGACGGGAAGCCTGACACTGCTGCTACAGCTCGGAAGGAATGCGGACGTGCATGTCCTCACTCGAGACGAGGACTGACTCCCCTGTGGAGCCTCCAGAAGTACCCCAAGATCCATGTCAGCACTGGAGAGGAACCCAGAGGCTATGGCCTCGACTTCACATGAGGTCTTAGGCATCAGCACCACTGAAGAGGTATCCCCAGAGGCCCCTCGCAACTGGCATGGAGACGGGCCTTGCCTGAGGCCACAAGAGCGAGTCCCTGATATCGCCGCTGCAACTCGAGGAAATCCAGGAGGTTCTCCCCTCCAGGTGTGATGAGGCCCTATTTCGATGAGACGTCTCAAGGCAAATCACACCTTCCCTCTTGAACTTCCAAAGGGTCCTTCACACCCTTGCTGCAACTCAAGAAGTTCCCCGACATACCGGTCTCCACTCTAGAGGAACACCGAGGGTCCCGGAACATCAACAGAGTCCCGGTTCCACCTCGAGGCTCGAGATGAGTGTTCCTTTCCCTGCTTTCCTGGCGTTCCCGTGGCATCTCAAGAGGAGGAGCTCTCCACAGGAAAGACCAGAGGAACTCCAGGGGTAGTGCCACCATTCCCAAAGACACCCAAATGTCTCAGTCCACTCCAGAGGAACCAGATTTCCCTGCACTGCCTCGACTTTTACGCCGAGTATCGACTCACACCACGGTGACACCTGTGACAGCCCTGTGGGAAAGCATCATGGGAAAGCCTCGAGGGAAAGCCACAGATCCTTGTAACAATCCGATGGGAAGACTGACAGTGCTGCTTCAGTACAGGGGGAATGCGGACATGCATGTCCCCACTCGAGATGAGGACTTACTCCCCGGTGGGGCCGCCAGATGTACCCCAAGATCCATGTCAGCACTTGAGATGAATCCTCAGGTTCCGGCCTCGACTCCACACAAGGTTTTAGGCCCCGGCACCGACTGGAGAGGAATCCCGAGAGGCCCCTGTCAACTCGCATGGAGACTGGCCTTTCCTGACGCCACAACAGAGGGTCCCTGAGGTCCCCGTCGTAACCCGAGATGGAACCACTGTAATTCGTGAAAATCCATCAAGTTCTCCCCTCCAATCGAGAAGAGGCCCTTTTCTGCTGAAGCGTCTTGAGGCAAATCACACCTTCCCTCTTGAACTTCGATTGGTCCTTCACACCCTTGCTGCAACTCAAGAAGTCCCCGACATAGCTGTCTCCACTCGAAAGGAACACCGAGGGTCCTGCAAACATCAAGAGGAGCCCTGTTTCCGCCTCATAGCTCGAGATGAGGGTTCCTTTCCCTGCTTCGTTGGGAAAGGATTCTCGGCAATCCCGTCACATCTCAAAAGGAGGAGCTCTCGACAGGAATGTCGAGAGGAACTCCAGGGGTTGTGCCACCATTCCCAAAGTCACCCAAATATTTCAGTCCTCTCCAGAAGAACCTGATTTCCCTGCAATGCGTCAAATTGCACGCTCAGTATCAACTCACACTACGGTGGCACGTGTGACAGTCCTGTGGGAAAGCCTCGAGGCAACGCGATGGGAAGCCAGACCCTGCTGCTCCAGCTCGGGAGGAAAGCGACCGTGAATGTCACCACTCGAGATGAGGACAGACTCCCCTGTGGAGCCTCCAGAAGTACCCCAAAATCCATGTCAGCACTGGAGAGGAATCCTCAGGTTCCGGCCTCGACTCCACACGAGGTCTTAGGCCCGGGCACCGACTGGAGAGGAATCCCAAGAAGCCCCTTCCAAAACGCATGGAAATTGGCCTTGCCTGAGGCCACAAGAGCGGGTCCCTGAGGGCCCCATAGTAGCTCGAGAGGAACCCTCTGCAACTCGAGAAAATCCAGAAGGTTTTCCCCTCCAGGTCAGGTGAGGCACTTTTCCGCTGAGGCGTCTCGAGGCAAATCACACCTTCCATCTTGAACTTTGAAAGGGTCCTTCACACCCGTGCTGCAACTCAAGAAGTTTGCCGACATACGCCTCTCCACTCGAGAGGAACCCCGAGGGTCTGGTCAACATCAAGAGGAGCCCCGTTTCCGCCTCGTAGCTCGAGATGAGGGTTCCTTTCGCTGCTTACTCGGGAAAGGAGTCCCGGCGTTCCTGTCCAATTTCAAGAGGAGGCGCTCTTCACAGGAAAGTGGAGAAGAACACCAGGGGTCGTGCCACCATTCCCAAATTCCCCCAAATATCTCAGTCCACTCCAGAGGAACCTGATTTCCCTGTACTGCCTCAACTTGCATGCCAAGTACTGACTCACAACACGGTGGAACTTGTGACAGCACTGTGGGAAAGTCTCGAGGGAAAGCCACAGATTTCTATATCAATGCGACGGGAAGCCTGACACTGCAAATAAAGCTCTGGAGGAAAGCGGACGTGCAGGTTCCCACTGGAGACGAGGACTGACTTTCCGGTGGAGCCTCCAGAAATACACCAAGATCCATGTCAGCACTGGAGAAGAATCCTCAGATTCCGGCCTCGACTCCACACGAGGTCTTAGGCCTCGGCACAGACTGGAGAGGAATCCCAAAGGGCCCCTCACAACTCGCATGGAGACTCGCCTTGCCTGAGGCCACAAGAGCGGGTCTCTGAGTTCCCCATCGTAAATCGAGAGGGATCCACCGCAACTCGAGAAAAGCCAGGAGGTTCTCCTCTCCAGGCAAGATGAGGCCCTTTTCTGCTGAGGCATCTCGAGGCAAATCACACCTTCCCTCTTGAACTTCCAAAGGGTCCTTCACACCCTTATTGAAACTCAGAAAGTTCCCCAACGTACCCATCTCTACTAGAGAGGAACGCCAAGCGTCCAGCCAACATCAAGAGGAGTCCGTTTCCTCCTCGTAGCTCGAGATGAGGGTTCCAGATACCCGATGTTCCCGTCGCATCTCAAGAGGAGGCACTGTCCACAGGAAAGACGAGAGGAAATCCAGGGGTCGTGACACCATTCCCAAAGTCCCCCAAATGTCTCAGTCCACCACAGAGTTACCTGATTTCCCTGCACTGCCTCAACTTTCACGCCAAGTATCGACTCACACAGCGGTGGCACATGTGCCAGCTCTGTGGGAAAGCCTCGTGGGAAAGCCCTGAGGGAAAGCCACATATCCCTGTATCAAAGCGAGGGAAAGCCTGACACTGCTGCTAAAGCTCAGGAGTAAAGCAGACGTGCATGTCACCACTCGAGACAAGGACTGATTCCCCTGTGGAGGCTCCAGAAGTACCCCAAGGTTCATGTCAGCACTGGAGATGAATCCTCAGATTCCGGCCTCGAATCCACACGAGGTCTTAGGCCCCAGCTCCGACTGTAGAGGAATCCTGAGAGGGCCTTCAAAACTTGCATGGAAACTGGCCTTGTCTGAAGCCACAAGAGCGGGTCCCTGAGGTCTCCGTCGTATCTCGAGAGGGACCCGCCGCAACTCGAGGAAATCCATGAGGTTCTCCTCTCCAGGCGAGATGAGGCCCTTTTCCGCTGAGGCTTTGGGATCCAAATCAAATCTTCCCTCTTGAACTTCGAAAGGGTCTTTGACACCCTTGCTGCAACTCAAGAAGTTCCCCGACAAATCCGTCTCCACAGGAGAGGAACACCGAGGGTGCCGCCAACATCAAGAGGAGCCCCGTTTCCGCCTCGTAGTTCGAGGTGAGTTTTCCTTTCCCTGCTTCATCGGGAAAGGATTACTGGCATTCCCATTGAATCTCAAGACGAGGCGCCCTCCACAGGAAAGTCAAGAGGATCTTCAGGGGTTGTGCCACCATTCTCAAAGTCCCCCAGATGTCTCAGTCCACTCCAGAGGAACATGATTTCCCTGCACTGCCTCGACTTGCACGCCGAGTATCTACTCACACCACGGTGGCACGTGTGAAAGCCCTGTGGGAAAGCCTCGAGGGAAAGCCTCGAGGGAAACCACAGATCCCTCTATCAACATGACGGGAAACCTGACACTGCTGCTCCAGCTCGGGAGAAAAGTGGACGTGCATGTTCCCACTCGAGACGAGGACTGACTCCCCTGTGGAGCCTCCAGAAGTACCCCAAGGTCCATATCAGCATTGGAGAGGAATCCTCAGGTTCTGGCCTCTACTCCACATGAGGTTTTTGACCCTAGCACCGACTGGAGAGGAATCCCGAGAGGCCCATCGCAACTGGCATGGAGACTGGCTTAGCCTGAAGCCATAAGAGCGGGTCCCTGAGGTCCCTTCATAACTCAATTGTGACCCTCTGCAACTCGAAAAAATTCAGGAGGTTCTCCCATCCAGGCGAAATGAGGCCCTTTTTCGATGAGGCGTCTCGAGGCAAATCACACCTTCTCTCTTGAACTTCGAAAGGATCCTTCACACCCTTGTTGCAACTCAAGAAGTTCCCCGACATACCCGTTTCCACTCGAGAGGAACACCGAGAGTCCCGCCAACATCAAGAGGAGCCCCGTTTCCGCCTCGTAGCTCAAGGTGAGGGTTCCTTTCCCTGCTGATTCGGGAAAGGATACCCAGCGTTCCCGTCGCACCTCAAGAGGAGGCGTTCTCCACAGGAAAGTCTAGAGGAACTCCAGGGTTCTAGCCACCATTCCCAAAGTCCCCCGAATGTCTCAGTCCACTCCAGAGGAACCTGATTTCCCTGCACTGCCTCGACTTGCAGGCTGAGTATCGACTCACGCCACAGTGGCACTTGTCACAGCCCTGTGGGAAAGCCTCGTGGGAAAGCCTCGAGGAAAGACACAGAACCCTGTATCAACGTGACGGGAAGCCTGACAATGCTGCTCCAGCTCGGGAGGAAACCGGACATGCATGTCCCCACTCAAGAACAGGATTGACTCCCCTGTGGAGCCTCCAGAAGTTCCCCAAGATCCATGTCAGCACTGGAGAGGTACTTCAGGTTCCAGCCTCTACTCCACACGAGGTCTTAGGCCCTGGTATCGACTGGAGAGGAATCCCGAGAGGCCCCTCGCAACTCACACGGAGACTGGCCTTTCCTGAGGCCACAAGAGCGGGTCCCTGATGTCCACGTCGTAACTCGAGAGGGACCCGGCGCAACAGGAGAATATCCAGCAGGTTCTCCCCTCCAGTCGAGATGAGGCCCTTTTCTGCTAAGGCATCTCGAGGCAAATCGCAGATTCCCTCTCAAACTTCGAAAGGGTCCTTCACACCCTTTCTGCAACTCAAGAAGTTGCCTGACATACCCGTCTCCACTCGAGAGGAACACCAAGAGTCCCGCCAACATCAAGAGGAGCCCCGTTTCCACCTCGTATCTCGAGATGATGGTTCCTTTCCCTGATTCGTCGGGAAAGGATTCCCGGCGTTCCCGTCACATCTCAAGAGGAGGAGCTCTCCACAGGAAAGTCGAGAGGAACTCCAGGGGTCGTGCCACCATTTCCAAAGTCCCCCAAGTGACCCAGTACACTCCAGAAAAACCTGATTTCCCTGCACTGCCTCGAGTTGCATGCCGTGTATCGACTCACACCATGGTGGCACGTGTGACAGCCCTGTGGGAAAGCCTGGTGGGAAAGCCTGGTGGGAAAGCCACCAATCCCTGTACCAACGTGATGGGAAGCCTGACACTGCTTGTCCAGGTTGGGAGAAAAGCGGACGTGCATGTCCCCAGTCGAGATGAGGACTGACTCCCCTGTGGAGCCTCCAGTAGTTCCCCAAGACCCATGTCAGCACTGGAAAGGAATCCTCAGGTTCCGGTCTCGACACCACACGAGGTCTTAGGCCCTGGCACCGACTGGAGAGGAATCCCGAGAGCCCCTCGCAACTCGCATGGAGAATGGCCTTGCCTGAGGCCACAAGAGCGGGTCGCTGAGGACCCCGTCTTAACTCGAGAAGGACCCGCCGCAACTCTAGAAAATCCAGGAGGTTCTCCCTTGCAGGCGAGACGAGGCCCTTTTCCGCTGAGGCGTCTCGTGGCAAATCACACCTTCCTTCTTGAACTTCGAAAGTGTCCTTCACACCCTTGCTGCAACTCAAGGAGTTCCCCAACATACCTGTCTCCACTCGAGAGGAACACCAAGGGTCCCGCCAACATCAAGAGGAACCCCGTTTCCACCTCGTAGCTCGAGATGAGGGTTCCTTTCCCTGCTTCGTCAGGAAAGGATTCCTGGCGTTTCTGTCACATCTCAAGAGGAGGCGCTCTCCACAGGAAAGTCGAGAGGAACTCCAGGGGTCGTGCCACCATTCCCAAAGTCCGCCAAATATCTCAGTCCACTTCAGAGGAACCTGATTTCCCTGCACTGCCTCGATTTGCACGCCGAGTATCGACTCAAACCACGGTGGCTCCTGTGGCAGCCCTGTGGGAAAGCCTCGTGGGAAAGCCTCGAGGTAAAGCCACAGATCCCTGTATCAATGCGACGGGAAGCCTGGCACTGCTGCTCCAGCTCGGGAGAAAAGCGGACGTGCATGTCCCCACTCGAAACGAGGACTGACTGCCCTGTGGAGCCTCCAGAAGTACCCCAAGATCCATGTCAGCACTGGAGAGGAATCCTCAGGTTCTGGTCTTGACTCCACACGAGGTCTTAGGCCCCAGCACCGACTGGAGAGGAATCCCGAGAGGCCCCTCGGAACTCGCATGGAAACTGGCCTTGCCTGAGGCCACAAGAGCGAAAATCCAGAAGTTCTCTGTTGGGGTCCAGCGTGAGGAACTCTGCCCATGGCAAAAGTCATGAGGAAGGAGGCTTGGCATATGCAAATGCGTGATCAAGCCTCAGGAAACCCCCTGTTCCCGAGCATCTACCCCAAAACCAGAGTCTGTTTTATGCTCTCGCCTACACCTCTGACTTTACGGGGGGCTCTCCCCCATAACCATTTCTCTCGGAGAAGGAGTAAACGTGCAGCTCCAAGGCAATAAAAATTCCTGGGCGTGACAAGAGTGTTTCAGCTTACGGACTGCTCTGAAGGTTATCTAGCCCACCTGTATAGGTTCGTCCATCCACATGTGATTTTTTATGGCCTCCCAACCTGAGAGGCATGAGACGTTTTAGACTTACTAAAGGCAAATTCTTTTGGGGACTTAGAAATAATTAGTATAGTGGGTTGGTTAGGAATTATATTGGTGAAGGTTTTTCATTTGTTGTGTCAATGATTGCTGCTAATTCCCTGCTCTGGGTGGGACAAGGATGTTTCAGGTCAAACCTCTCTGCTGACAGACTAGCTTGTGTGACAAGCTTATCCATACTCCTGATTGTTTACTACCTCTCAACCATAAACAGCACAGAGAGTTTTGGAGTATTTTGAGAGTCTTAATTAGCATAGGGCTTTTTCTTCTTGTGGAGTCAATGATTGCCGCCAGGCCTCCATATCCTTAGGCACCTGTAAACATATTAATCAATGTATTTGGAATATATAAAAGGAAATATAGTAGTTTTAAGGTTAGCAATACTAGACTTTTTGAGTTAATGGATTTTCTCTTTTGTAATAGATCACTGTCTTTTGTTATAAATCACTGTGTCCTTGTTATGTAAAAATGTAACTTTATCACTATCTTAAGACTAGATCTTAAGGGGAGCATTGGTGAAAGGATTTTCATTTGTTGGGTTGATATTTGCTGCTAAATCTCCACATTCCCTGCCCTTATAATGAATATAACTAACATATAGGGGAAATAAATATGAACCTTTAAGCATATAGGAGAGATAGGTATTAACCTTTAAGATTAATCCTGTTAACCATGGGTTAAATAAATTCCTTTCTTGATTGTAACTCACTACATCCTCACCCTATAGGAATGCAACTTTATCTAGAGGATGGTGCCTGGTTTAAGAAAAAACACCATTGGAAGAAATAAGGTTTTTGGTTATCAGAAAGAAAGGATCATAGAATGTCAGCAGTTCTCACTCATGGCCAGAAGATGATGTAATATCCCTAAGACCTTTTTTTGTTATACATTAATGTGAAGCACCTGATTTTGATAAAGGTCAGGACTGCTGACCCCTGCGTGACTCTTTACTCATCCCTATGTGTAACAAAAGGTATATAAGCAAACCCCAACATAAAGAAATCGGTCAGTTTCTGGAAAGACTGATTCCACCATGTTGCTTCTTTCTTTCTCCCGTTTCTCTGGCTGAATTCCCATCTGGATTCAGCCTCCTTTTCTCCACTACACTATCTCCTACTACACTATCCGTTTCAAATCTCTCTATATATCTGTAATTAAATATGTATTTTTCCAAAGACGCTGATGCCGTCCCCACCTTCGAATTCCCTGGATCCACCGGGGATGGACCACGGGAGTTCTCCCCTCCAGGCGACATGAGGCCTTTTCTGCTGAGGCAGCTCGAGGCAAATCACACCTTCACTCTTGAACTTCGAAATGGTCCTTCACACCCTTGCTGCAACTCAAGAAGTTCCCCGACATACCGTCTCCACTCGAGAGGAACACCGAGGGTCCTGCCAACATCAAGAGGAGCCCCGTTTTCACCTCATAGCTCGAGATGAGGGTTCCTTTCCCTGCTTCGTTGGGAAAGGATTCCTGGCACTCCCATCACATCTCAAGAGGAGGCACTCTCCACAGGAAAGTCGAGAGGAACTCCAGGGTTCATGTCACCATTCTCCAAGACCCCAAAAGTCTCAGTCCACTGCAGAGGAACCTGATTACCCAGCACTGCCTCGACTTGCATGCTGAGTATCGACTCACACCACGGTGGCACGTGTGACAGCCCTGTGGGAAAGCCTCGCGAGAAAGCCTCGAGGGAAACCCACAGATCCCTGTATCAACGCGACGGGAAGCCTGACACTGCTGCTCCAGCCCGGGAGGAAAGCGGACGTGCATGTCCCCTCTCGAGACGAGGACTGACTCTCCTGTGGAGCCTCCAGAAGTATGCCAAGATCCATATGAGCACTGGAGAGGAATCCTCAGGTTCCGGCCTCGACTACACATGAGGTCTTAGGCCCTGGCACTGTCTAGAGAGGATCCCAAGAGGCCCCTCTCAACTCGCATGGAGACTGGCCTTGCCTGAGGCCAAAAGAGCGGGTCCCTGAGGTCCCCGTCGTAACTTGAGAGGGACCCGTCTCTACTCGAGCAAATCCAGGAGGTTCACCCTTCCAGCCGAGATGAGGCCCTTTTCCGCTGAAGCGTCTCGAGGCAAATCACACCTTCCCTCTTGAACTTCGAAAGAGTCCTTCACACCCGTTCTGCAACTCAAGAAATTCCCCGACACACCCGTTTCCACTCGAGAGGAACTCCGAGGGTCCGGCCAACATCAAGAGGAGCCCCGTTTCCGCCTCATAGCTGGAGATGAGGATTCCTTTCCCTGCTTCATCAGGAAAGGATTCCCGGCATTGCCGTCACATCTCAAGAGGAGGCGCTCTCCACAGGAAAGTCGAGAGGAACTCCAGGGGTCTTGCCACCATTCCCAAAGTCACCCAAATATCTCAGTCCACTCCAGAGAAACCTGATTTCCCTGCACTGCCTCGACTTGCACGCCGAGTATCGACTCACACCATGGTGGCACGTGTGACAGCCCTGTGGGAAAGCCTCGATGGAAAGCCACAGATCCATGTACCAACCCGACGAGAACCTGACACTGCTGCTCCAGCTCGGGAGAAAAGTAGAAGTGCATGTCCCCACTCGAGACGAGGACTGACTCCCCTGTGGAGCCTCCAGAAGTATCCCAAGATCCATGTCAGCACTGAAGAGGAATCCTCAAGTTCCAGCCTCAACTCCACACGAGGTCTTAGGCCCCGGCACCGACTGGAGAGGAATCCTGAGAGGCCCCTCGCAATTCACATGGACACTGGCCTTGCCTGAGGCCACAGGAGTGGTCCCTGAGGTCCCCGTCATAACTCTGGAGGGAACCGCCGCAACTCTAGAAAATCCAGGAGGTTCTCTCTTCCAGGCGAGAAGAGACCCTTTTCCACTGACACGTCTCGAGGCAAATCACACCTTCACTCTTGAACTTTGAAAGGGTCCTTCACACCCTTGCTGCAACTCAAGAAGTTCCCTGAAATACCCACCTCCAGTCACCAGGCACACCGAGGGTCCCACCATCAAGAGTAGCCCTGTTTTTGTCACATGGCTCAATATGAGGGTTCCTTTCCCCGCTTCGTGGGGAAAGGATTCCTGGCATTCCCGTCCTATCTCAAGATGAGGCGCTCTCCACTGCAAAGTCGAGAGGAAGTCCAGGGGTCGTGCCACCATTCCCAAAGTCCCTGGAATGTCTCAGTCCACTTCAGAGGAACCTGATTTCCCTGCACTGCCTCGAGTTGCACGCCGACTATCACCTCACACCACGGTGGCATGTGTGACAACCCTGTGGGAAAGCTTTGTGGGATAGCCTTGGGGGAAAGCCACAGATCCCTGTATCAACGTGACGGGAAGCCTGACACTGCTGCTCCAGCTCTGGAGGAAAGCGGACTTGCATGTCCCTACTCGAGATGAGGACTGACTCCCATGTGGAGACTCCAGAAGTACCTCAAGATCCATGTCAGCACTGGAGAGGAATCCACAGGTTCCGCCCTCGACTCCACACGAGGCCTTAGGCCCCAGCACCGACTGGAGAGGAATCCTGAGAAGCCTCTCGCAACTTGCATGGAGATTGGACTTTCCAGAGGCCACATGAGCGGGACCCTGCTGTCCCCATGATAACTCGAAAGGAACCCCTCGTTTCCTGCCGCAACTCGAAAAAAACCAGGAGATTCTCCCCTCAAAGCGAGATGAGGCCCTTTTCCTCTGTGGTGTCTCGAGAGAAATCCCACCTTCCCTCTTGAGCCTCGAAAGGGTCCTTGACCCCCTTGATGCAACTCAAGAAGTTCCCTGACATACCCGTCTACACTCGAGCCAAGACTGAGGGTCCTAACACACCTCAAGAAGAGTCCCGTTTTTCCTTCCTCATCTCGAGGTGAAGGTCCTTTCCCCTGCTTTGTCGAGAAAGGAATCCCATCATTCCCGTCACACCTCGAGAGGAGGCGCTCTTAACTTGAAACTCGAGAGGAACTCCAGCGATCATGCCACCATTCCAAAAGACCCTGATGTCCCAGTCCAATCCAAATACAACTGATTCCCCTGCACTGACTCGACTGTCACCCCGAGTGTTGATTTACAACATGATGGCATGTGTGATAGTACTGTGGCACCTCAAGAGAAAGCCACAGATCCCTATGTCAACCCGACAGGAAGACTGACACTACTGTTAGAGCTCGGGAGGAAAGCGGACTTGAATGTCTCCATACAATCGAGGCCAGACTCCCCTCTGGAAACTCCATAGGAACCCGAGATCCATGTCAGCACTGGCAGGAATCCTGAGATTGAGGCCTCAGCTCCAAATGAGGATCTTGGCTCCAGAAGCGACTGGAGAGGAATCCCAAGAGGTCCCTCGCAACTCACATGGAGACTGGACTTTCCAGAGGCCACATAAGCGATACCCTGGGGTCCCCGTAGTAACTCAAGTGGAACTCCAAGTTTCCTGCCACAACTCCAGAAAAACCAGGAGATTTTCTCCTCAATGCGAGATGAAGCCTTTTCCAATGGGGCATTTTGAGAGAAATCCCACCTTCCTTCTTGAGCCTCGAAAGGGTTCTTGACACACTTGATGCAATTCAAGAAGTTCCCCGACATACCCGTCTCCACTCGAGAGGAACACCGAGGGTCCCACCACAACTCAAGAAGAGCCCCCCTTTCCCTCCTCATCTCGAGATGAGGGCCCATTTCCCTGCTTCTTCGGTAAGGAATCCTGGCATTCGTGTCTCACCTCAAGAGGAGGCAGTCGTAACTTGAAAGACAAGAGGAACTCCAGGGGTCGTGCCACCATTGCAAAAGACCCTGAAGTCCCTGTCCACACGAGATATGCCTCCTTCCCCTGAACTGACTCAACTGTCACCCTGAGTATCAACTCACAACACGATGGCACGTGTGACACTCCTGTGGCACCAAGAGAAAGCCACAGATTCCTATGGCAACTTGACAGGAAGCGCGACTCGACTGTTACAGCTCGGAAGGAAAGCGGACTGCATGTCTCCACAAGAGACGAGCCCTGACTCCCCTGTGGAAATTCCATAGGAACCCCGAGATCCATGTTAGCACTGGAAAGGAAACCAGAGGTTGCGGCCTCAGCTCCAGATGAGGATCAAGGACCCGGCACCGGATGGAGAGGGATCCTAAGAGGCCTTTGCAACTCGACAGAGACTGGACTTTCCTGAGGCGACACGAGCCGGTCACTGAGGTCCCCGTCGTAACTCGAGAGGAACCCCAGTTTTCCTGCCGCAACTTGAGAATAGCCAGGAGGTTCTCCTCTCAATGAGAAATGAGGCACTTTTCTGCTGTGGCATCTTGAGAGAAATCCCACCTTCCCTATTGCGCCTCGAATTGGTCCTTGTCACCCTTGATGCAACTCAAGACGTTCCCCGACATACTCATTTCTACTCTAGAGGAACACCGAGGGTCCAGCCACAACTCAAGAAGAGCCCCGTTTTTCCCTCCTCATCTCGAGAGGAGGGTCCATTTCCCTGCTTCGTTGGGAAAGGAATCCTGGCATTCCCATCGCACCTCAAGAGGAGGTGGTCGTAATTTGAAAGATCAGAACTCCAGGGGTCGTGCCACCATTGCAAAAGACCCTGATGTCCCAGTCCACACAATATACGCCTGATTCCCTTGCACTGACTCAACTGTCACCACGAGTATCGACTAACAACATGATAGCATGTGAGACAGCCCTGTGGCACCTCGAGAGAAAGCCACAGATCCCTATTTCAAAACTATAGGAAACCTGACACTACTTTTACACCTCGGGAGGAAAACGGACTTGCATGTCTCCACACGACACGAGGCATGACTCACCTGTGGAAACTCCATAGGAACCCCGAGATCCATGTCAGCACAGGAGAGGAACCATGAGGTTTCGGTTCAGCTCCAGACGAGGACCTAGGTCTAGGCACCGACTGGAGAGGAATCCTGAGAGGCCCCTCACAACTCGCATGGAGAGTGGACTTTCCTGAGGAAACACGAGCAGGTCCCTGAGGTCCCCGTCATAACTCAAGAGAAACCCAAGTTTCCTGCCTCAACTGGAGAAAAACCAGGAGATTCTCCTCTCAACACGAGATGAGGCCATTTTCTGTTGCGGCGTCTCGAGAGAAATCCCACCTTCTCTCTTGAGCCTTGAAAGGGTCCTTGACACCCTTGATGCAACTCAAGAAATTCCATGACATACCCATCTCCACTCCAGTGGAACACGGAGGGTCCTGCCACAACTCAAGAAAAGCCCCTTTTTTTCCCTCCTCTTCTTGAGATGAGGATCCTTTTCCCTGCTACGTTGGGAATGGAAATCCGGTGTTCTGTCGCACCTCAAGTGGAGGCGCTCTCAACTTGGAAGCCGAGAGGAACTCCAGGCATCGTGCCAAAATTCCAAAAGACCTCGTTATCCCAGTCCATTCCAGATACACCTGATTTCCCTTCACTAACTTGAATGTCACCTCGGGTATCGACTCAAAACATGATGTCATGTGTGACAGCCCTGTGACACCTTGAGAGAAAGCCACAGATCCTTATGTCAACTCGACAGGAAGCGCGACTCGACTGTTACAGCTAGGAAGGAAAGTGGACTTGCATGTCTCCATACGAGACGAAGCCTGATTGCTCTGTGGAATCTCCATAGGAACACCGAGATTCATGTCAGCACTGGAGAAGAAATCTGAGGTTGCGTTTTCAGCTCCAGATGAGGACCTAGGACCCAGCACAGAATGGAGAGGGATGGTGAGAGTCCCCTCGCAACCTGCATGGAGACTGGACTTTCCTGTAACCACTTGAGCGGGTCCCTGAGGTCCCCCTCGTAACTAGAGAGGAACCCCAAGTTTCTTGCTGCAACTCGAGAAAAACCAGGAGATTCTCCCCTCAATGCGAGATGAGGCCCTTTTCCACTGTGGCGGCTAGAGAGAAATCCTACCTTCCCTCTTATGCCTCGAAAGGGTCTTTGACACCCTTGATGCAACTCAAGAAATTCCCCGACATGCCCGTCTCCACTTGAGAGGAACACCGAGGGTCCCACCACAACTGAAGAAGAGCCCCGGTTTTCCCTCCTCATCTCGAGATGAGGTTCCCTTCCCCTGCTTAGTCTGGAAAGGAATCCTGGCATTCCCGTCGCACCTCAAGAGGAGGCGCTCTCAACATGAAAGTCGAGAGGAACTCCAGGGGCCGTGCCACCATTCCAAAAGACCCCAATGTCCAAATCCACTCCAGATACAACCGATTCCCCTGCACTGACTTGACTGTCAGCCCGATTATCGACTCACAACAGGATGGCACGTGTGACTGCCTGCCGGGAGCCAGCGTGAGGAATCTCATCCATGGCACATGTTATGAGGAAGGAAGCCTGACATATGCAAAGGTGTATTCTGGCTTCAGGCGTTCCCTCTGGATTTTCCTGGGCATCTACCCCCAAATACCAGAGTTTGCCTGCCTTATTGTACTGTGCTTTCCACTCTTCTGACATTAACAGGGGCCATCCCTGACCTCCTTCCCCTGAAAAAGTTAACTTAGGGCTCCAACCGGTCTCCTGAGTGTGAAAGAAATGTTTCAGCTGAAATCCCTCTGTTGGCTCTCTAACTTGCCTGACAGGTTCTCCCACACTTTTACAACTTATGATTGTTCAGTTCAGTCGCTCAGTCGTGTCCGACTCTATGGGACCCCATGAATTGCAGCACGCCAGGCCTCCCTGTACATCACCAACTCCTGGAGTTCACTCAGACTCATGTCCATCGAGTCAGTGATGCCGTCCAGCCATTTCATCCTTTGTAGTCCCCTTCTCCTCCTGCCCCCAATCCCTCCCAGCATCAGAGTCTTTTCCAATGAGTCAACACTTCTCATGAGGTGGCCAAAGTACTGGAGTTTCAGCTTTAGCATCATTCCTTCCAAAGAAATCTCAGGGCTGATATCCTTCAGAATGGACTGGTTGTATCTCCTTGCAGTCCAAGGGACTATCAAGAGTCTTCTCCAACACCACAGTTCAAAAG
>SJXO01007853.1:22905-70143 GCA_006408615.1 Connochaetes taurinus
GTCTTGTTTTTGCTGACTGTATAGAGCTTCTCAATCTTTGTCTGCAAAGAACATAATCCATCTGATTTTGGTGTTGACCATCTGGTGATGTCCATGTGTAAAGTTTTCTCTTGTGTTGCTGGAATAGGGTGTTTGCTATGACCAGTGCATTTTCTTGGCAAAACTCTGTTAGTCTTTGCCCTGCTTCATTCCGTATTCCAAGGACAAAATTGCCTGTTACTCCAGGTGTTTCTTGACTTTCTACTTTTGCATTCCAGTCCCGTATAATGAAAAGGACATCTTTTGGGTATTAGTTCTACAAGGTCTTTTAGGTCTTCATAGAACGGTTCAACTTCAGCTTCTTCAGCATTACTGGTTGGGGTATAGACTGGGATTATGGTGATATTGAATGGTTTGCCTTGGAAATTAACAGAGATCATACTGTCGTTTTTGTTATTGCATCCAAGTACTGCATTTTGGACTCTTCTGTTGACCATGATGGCTACTCCATTTCTTCTGAGGGATTCCTGCCCACAGTAGTAGATATAATGGTCTTCTGAGTTAAATTTACCCATTCCATTCAATTTTAGGTCGCTGATTCCTAGAATGTCAGCATTCACTCTTGCCAGCTCTTGTTTGACCACTTCCAATTTGCCTTGATTCATGGACCTGACATTCCAGGTTCCTATGCAGTATTGCTCTTTACAGCATCTGACTTTCTTTCTATCACCAGTCACATCCACAGCTGGGTATTGTTTTTGCTTTGGCTCCATCCCTCCTTTCATTCTCGAGTTATTTCTCCACTAATCTCCAGTAGCCTATTGGACACCTACTGACCTGGGGATTTCCTCATTCAGTATCCTATTATTTTGCTTTTTCATACTGTTCATGGGGTTCTTAAGGCAAGAATACTGAAGTGGTTTGGCATTCCTTTCTCCAGTGGACCACATTCTGTCAGACCTCTGGTCATGGTGTGATTGTTTACAGCCCCCCAACCATGAGAGTCACGAAGCTTAAAGCCTCTTAAAGATACAGAGCCTTGTCTAAAAAGCTACAAATTTTATTGGTGATGGGTTTCAGTGTTGAGTTAATAACTGCCGCCAGGCCTCCATATTCTTTATCTTTTAGGCCCCTGAATGATATTAATCAATATAATTGGGATATAAAAAAAGGAATATAGTAGTTTTGGTGTTAGCAACACTAGACTTTTGAGTTAATTAATTTTCTCTTTGTTATAAATCACTGCACTCCTCTTTCTTTGTTATAAATTGTTTTGTCCTTGCTATGTATGAATGTAACTCTATTTAGTGATTTCTGAGAGTGGCACAAGACTTTGGGAAGAACAACACTTTTAAGGTTTTCTGGTTGACAGACCCTTATCAGAAAAGGGCTGTAAAATATTAATTGTTCCTCTGGCCAGAAGATGATGTAAATCACCTAAGACTGATGTATATAGCAAGTTATGCAGAGAGAAAGCCTAGTCTCGATAAGAGTCAGGGCTGCTTTCACTGCATAATTTTGGATTATCCATTGATCTCTATGTACAACCAAATGTATAAAAAGCTTTTCCGGACAATAAAGGATGGTCCAGTTTCTCAGACCAGCTTCTGGAACTGGTTTCTTGGAAATCTGGCTCCCCCGTGTCGACTTCCTCTCTATCTCTTTCTCCTTCTCCCTCCCTCTCCTTTTCAGGCTGAATTCCCATCTGGAGTGTGGAGGCTCACCATGTCTACTTACTTGCCCTTGTTTCTAAGACCCACCTGAGAGGGAGCACAAGACGAGGCACCCTCCGCTATTCAAGTGGGCTCTGAAGGCCTAATGTAGATGGTGCAAACCTCTCATCTCAAGGTTTTATTAGTTTTCCGTGTAAACAAAGTTATTCAGCATCTTTTTTCCATTAAATTTTCCTTCTACACTATTTTTTCTTAATCTCTTGTATATTTCTAATTAAATAGTCCTTTCCCAGACTTCAACTCCATCCCCGATTTGAATTCACTGGATCCACCGGGGCTGGACCCTGGCAACAGCCCTGTAGCACTTCGAGAGAAAGCCACAGATCCCTATGTCAACTCGACATGAAGTCTGACACTACTGTTACAGCTCGGGAGGAAAGCAGACTTGCATGTCTCCACACGAGGTGAGACCTGATTCCATATTGAAACTAGATAGGAACCCCAAGATCCATGTCAGCACTGGAGAGGAAATCCGAGGTTCCAGCCTCAGCTCCAGATGAGGATCTAAGACCTGGCACTGACTGGAGAGGAATCCCGAGAAGCCCCTCGCAACTCGCATGCAGACTAGACTTTTCTGAGGCAACATGAGCAGGTCCCTGAGGTCCCCGGTGTAACTCTAGAGGAACCCCACGTTTCCTGCTGCAACTCGAGAAAAACCAGGAGATTCTCCCCTCAATGCGAGATGAGGCTCTTTTCTGCTGTGGCATCTCGAGAGAAATCCTACCATCCCCCTTGAGCCTTGAAAGGGTCCTTGACATCTTGATGTAATTCAAGAAGTTCCCCGACATACCAATCTCCACTCGAGAGGAACACCAAGGGTCCTGCCACAACTCAAGTATAGCCCCGTTTTTCCCTCCTCATCTTGAGATGAGGGTCCATTTCCCTGCTTCATTGAGAAAGGAATCCCAGTGTTCCCGTCGCAAGTCAAGAGGAGGAGTTCTCAAATTGAAAGTGGAGAGGAACGCCAGGGGTCGTGCCACCATTCCAAAAGACCACAATGTCCCAACCCACTGCAGATACAACTGATACCCTTGTATTGACTCTATTGTCACCCCGAGTGTTGACACACAACACAATGGCACGTGTGACAGCCTTGTGGCACCTCAAGAGAAAGACACAGATCCCTATGTCAAATCCACAGGAAGCCTGACACTAATGTTACAGCTCGAGAGGAAAGAGTACTTGCATGTCTGTACATGAGATGAGGCCTGACACCCTATTGAAATTACAACGGAATTCTGAGTTCCATGTCAGCACTGGAGAGGAAGCCTGAAGTTCCAACCTCAGTTCCAGATGAGGATCTAGGACCCGGCACCGATGGGAGAGGAATCCCGAGAGGCCCCTCACAACTTGCATGGAGACTGGCCTTTCCTGAGGCCACAGGAGTGGGACCCTGAGTTCCCCATTGTAACTCAAGAGGAACCCCAAGTTTCCTGACCCAACTTGAGAAAAACCAGGAAATTCTTCCCTCAATCCGAGATGAGGCCCTTTTCTGCTGCGACATCTCGAGAGAAATCCCACTTTCCCTCTTGAGCCTCAAAAGGGTCCTTGGCACCCTTGATTCAATTCAAGAAGTTCCCCGACATACCCGTCTCCACTCGAGAGGAACACCGAGAGTCCTGTCAAAACTCAAGAAGAGCCACGTTTTTCTGTCCTCGTCTCGACATGAGGGTCCATTTCCCTGCTTCTTTGGGAAAGGTATTCCTGCTGGGTCCAGCCCCTGTGCATCCAGGGTAATTCGATGCGAGGATGGAGTCAGCAATTGATTTAGAGAAACATAAGGAAAGAATGTTGTAGATAAGAAAATGGAGGAGAGAAAGAGGCTGATACTCCTTGGTTTACATAGAGAACCAATAATACTTCGAGACGAGAATTTTGCCCTGTTCACGGTGGCCACAGGTTCCCTCCCAGTCTCAAGAGGGAGTGAAGATGCAGAACATCTTCCCATTCAGGTCTTAGAAACCCGGGCAGATAACTGATCACATGGAGCCGCTATGCCCCAAGAGATCAGCCTGAAAAAGAGAATGAGAGGGAGAGAGAAAGAATGATAGACATGGGGAGACCAAGCTGCTTCAATGAGCGAGGCCCAATAACTTTATTTTCAAAAGGACTTTTATACATTTTCCATAAATGATGTTGTGTACATTATCTTCTGGCCTTGGAGGCCTGTGAAACATTTTAAGACCCTCTCTTGATAAAGGCTGCTCAACGAGAAAACTTATTTTTCCCTTGAAGTGTTTTTTCTTTATATTTCTAATCTATGTCAGCCTCAGAAAGTATCAAACAAAGTTACATTTTCAGGAAGCAAAGGTGCAGCGAGTTACAACCAAGAAAGAACCAATTAACTCAAAGGTCTGATGTGGTTAGTTTCAAGGCTACATTTGTTTCTGTTAATTCTGAATATGTTAACAAATGTACTCCCAGGTGCCCACTGGATAAGACATATGGGAACTTAGCAACAAGCACTGGCCCAATAATGAAATCCTACAACAGCACTACTCTAATAACTTTTAACTCTTTGAAAGGCTCTATGTTTTAGGCTTCCCGTGCCTCTCACAGTTGGGAGGCTGTAAACAATCACATGCATAGTTGTAAAAGTCCAGGTAAGGCAAGTTAGAGGGCCATCAAAGGGTTTGAGCTGAAACACTGCTTTTATATGCAGGAGACTGTTAACTGGAGCTCTAAGTTAACTTTTTCCAGAGAAAGGTGGTTGGGGATAGGCCCACTATAATGTCAGAAAAATAGATGGAAAGCATAATGAGGTAAGGCAGGCAGAATATGGTTTTGGGTAGATGTTTGAGAAAATTCAGTGAGGCTCCCTTAAGGCAAGACTCGCATTTGCCTGTTGGACCTTTAACCTCAAGACCTTTTCCATGGGTGGTATTCCCCATGCTGGCTGCCGGCAAATGCTGGCATTCCCAACACAACTCAAGAGAAGGTGGTCTCAATTTGAAAGTCGAAAGGAACTCCAGGGGTCCTGCCACCATTCCAAAAGACCCAGATGTCCCAATCCACTCCAGATATACCTGATTACCCTGCACTGACTCAACTGTCAGCCTGAGTATCGACTCAAAACATGATGGAACGTGTGACAGCGCTGTGGCACCTCGAGAGAAAGCCACAGACCCCTATGTCAACTCGACAGGAAGCCTGACACTACTGTTACAGCTCGCAAGGAAAGCGAACTTGCATGTCTCCACACGAGATGAGGACTGACTCCACTGTTGAAGCTCCATAGGAACACCGAGAACCCTGTCAGCACTGGAGAGGAATCCTGAGGTTCCGGCCTCAGCTCCAGATGAGGACGTAGGACCCGGCACTGACTGGAGAGGAGTTCCTAGAGTCCACTCGCAACTCGCATGTAGACTGAACTTTCCTGCGGCCACACGAGTGGGTCCCTGAGGTCCCCATCGAAACAGGAGATGAACCCCAATCTTCCTGCCGCAGCTCGAGAAAAACCAGGAGATTCTCCCCTCAACACGAGATGAGGCCCTTCTCCACTGCAGTGTCTCGAGAGAAATCCCACCTTCCCTCTTGAGCCTCAAAAGGGTCCTTGACACTCCTGATGCAACTCAAGAAGTTCCCCGATATACCCGTCTCCTCTCAAGAGGAACACCGAGAGTCCTAACACAAGTCAACAAGAGCCCCGTTTTTCCCTCCTCATCTCAAGATGAGGGTCCCTTTCCCCGCTTCGTCAGGAAAGGAAACCCGGCATTCCCGTCACACCTCAAGAGGAGGCGCTCTCAACTTGATAGTCGAGAGGAACTCCAGGGGTCTGCCACCATTCCAAAAGACCCCGATGTCCAAATCCACTCAAGATACACCTGATTCCCATGCACTGCACTGACACGACTGTAACCCCGAGAATGAACTCACAACACGATGGCACATGTGACATCCCTGTGGCACCTCAAAGAAAGCCACAAATCCCTGTGTCAACTTGACAGGAAACCTGACATTACTGTTACAGCTCAGGAGGAAAGTGGACTTGTATGTCTCCACATGAGACGAGGTATGAATCCCGTGTGGAAACTCCATAGGAACCCCAAGATCCATGTCAGCACTGGAGTGGGACCCAGAGGTTTCGGAATCAGCTCCAGATGAGGACCTAGGACATGGCACCAACTGGAGAGGAATCCCGAGAGGCACCTCGCAACACACATGGAGACTGGACTTTCCTAAGGCCACAAGAGCGGGTCCCTGAGGTCCCCGTCGTAACTCAAGAAGAACCCTAACTTTCCTGCCGCAACTTGAGAAAAACCAGGAGATTCTCCTCTCAACGCAAGATGAGGCCCTTTTCCGCTGCAGCAACTCGAGAGAAATCCCACCTTGCCTCTTGAGCCTCGAAAGGGTTATGGACACCCTTGATGCAACTCAAGAAATTCCCTGACATACCCGTCTCCAATCATAAGGAACCCAGAGGGTCCCGCCAAAACTCAAGAAGAGCCCCTTTTTCCATCCTCATCTCGAGATGTGGGTCCCTTTTCCTGCTTCAGGAATCCCGGCGTTCCCGTTGGATCTCAAGAGGAGGTGCTCTCATATGGATCATCGAGAGGAACTCCAAAGGTCATGCCACCATTCAAAAACACCCCAATGTTGCAGTCTACTCCAGATACACCTGATTCCCCTGCACTGACTCGACTGTCACCCTGAGTATGGACTCACAAAACTATGGCACGTGTGACAGCCCTGTGACACTTCAAGAGAAAGCCACAAATCCCTATGTCAACTCAACAGGAAGCCTGACTTTACTGTTACAGATCGGGAGGAAAGCGAACTTGCATGTCTCCAAAAGAGACGAGGCCTGACTCCTCTGTGGGAACTCCATAGGAACACCGAGATCCATGTCAGCACTGGAAAGGAATCCTGAGTTTGTGGCCTCAGCTCCAAATGAGGAGTTAGGACTTGGCACCGATGGGAGAGGAATCCCGAGAGGCCCCTCGCAACTCACATGGAGACTGGCTTTTCCTGAGGCCACACAAACGGGTCCCTGAGGTCCCGGTTGTAACTCGAGAGGAACCCCGAGTTTCCTGCCACAACCTGAGAACAACCAGGAGATTCTCCCTTCAATGCGAGATGAGGCCCTTTTCCGCTATGGCATCTCAAGAGAAATCTCACCTTCCCTCTTGAGCCTCAAAAGCATCCATGACACCCTTGATGCAACTCAAGAAGTTCCCCGACAAACCCATCTCTACTCGAGAGGAACACCTAGGGTCCCACCACAACTGAAGAAGAGCCCCGTTTTTCCATCCTTATCTCGAGATGAGGGTCCCGTTCCCTGCTTCGTCGGGAAAGGAATCCCGGCGTACCAGTCACGCCTCAAGAGGAGGCGCTCTCAACTTTTAACTTTTAAGTCAAGAGGAACTCCAGGGGTCGTGCCACCATTCCAAAAGACCCTGGTGTCTCAGTCCACTCCATATACACCTGATTCCCCTGCACTGACTCGACTATCACACCGAGTATCGACTCAAAACATGATGGCCGGTGTGACAGCCCTGTGGCATCTCAAGAGTAAGCTGCAGATCCCTATGGCAATACGACAGCACTTCCTTTGCTGCCTATTTTGGGACCCCGTACCCCCCAATAGAGAACTGAAAGGGAGACTGAACGGTCACCTTCTCTTACTTAAAAGAGTACCCAACTTTCTGGTTGTCGTTTTTCCATTGAGATTCTGGTTCAAGTGTCCCATCTCGGCTTCTTTCAGTGGCTGAGCCTATAATGGCTCCCTGCATTCTTCTCCTTTACTCTCATAAGCTTGGGTCATTTTCCCACTTCTGTGGTGAATGGGCACTGTCATTGCTTCTAACTTCCAGATAGATTTGTGAAAAGGTCTGTAAAATCTACTCATTTCCTCTCTCTTGTTCAGTGTCTCTCTCTAGACATGTCTTCTTTTCCTTTCAAAATTCTGTCTCTGTCTTCCTTTTTCTCTTTCTGTCTCTCCTGTGGATGGATGGAAGCCTTTGAATGCACATGTATATTATTAGCTTAGGGAGAGGTTAAAGTGAGTCAAGTGGAGTTGATGGTTGGAGTTGATGTTCGGGGATGGGACAAGGGTGGTGTGTTTTTTCTTGGAGACTTGAGTGCTGTTTGTTCTTAGTCTATTTTACATAGGATCTGCTTATCAGATACATCACTTGCAAGTCGTTTCTTATGTACAGTTTACTATCTTTTTGATTTGTGAAAGATTGATTCCCTGGTGGCTCAGATGGTAAAGCATCTGCCTGCAATGTGGGACCCTGATTTTATCGCTGGGGTGAGAAGATCCCCTGGAGAAGGAAAGGGCCAATCACTCCAGTACTTTTGCCTAGAAAACTCCATGGATGGAGGAGCCTGGTGGTCTACAGTCCATGGAATAACAAAGAGTTGGACACGACTGAGCCACTTCACTTTACTAGTGGTTGGCACAAAGATTTGTAGTTTCAACATCACTAAAGTTTGTGTGTGGGTGCAAGAGGGCCGAGAGGAGCTACTCCATGTTCAAGGTCAGGAGGGGCGGCCCTGATGAGATACCCCTCGTCAAAGGTAAGGAACAGTGGCTGCACTTTGCTGGAGCAGCCGTGAATAGATACCCCATGACGAAGGAAATTGAAACTCAACTAAGACGGTTGGTGTTGTGAGACGACATCAAAGGGCAGACACACTGAGACCATAATCACAGACAACTAGCAAATCTGATCACATGGATCACAACCTTGTCTAACTCAATGAAACTAGGCCATGCCGTGAGGGGCCACCCAAGGCGGCCCAGACATGTTGGAAAGGGCTGACAGAGTGTGGTCCACTGGAGAAGGGAATGGCAAACCACTTCAGTATTCTTGCCTTGAGAACCCCATGAACAGTACAAAAAGGCAGAATGAGAGGATACTGAAAGAGGAACTCCCAGGTCGGTAAGTGCCCAATGTGCTACTGGACATCAGTGGAGAAATATCTCGAGAAAGACTGAAGGGATGGAGCCAAAGCAAACACAATACCCAGTTGTGCATGTGACTGGTGAAACAAGCAAGGTCTAATGCTGTAACCAGCAATATTACATAGTAACCTGGTATGTTAGGTTCAGGAATCAAGGCAAAGTGGAAGTGGTCAAACAGGGGATGGCAAGAGTGAACATTGACATTCTAGGAATCAGCGAACTAAAATGGACTAGGATGGGTGAATTTAACTCAGATGACCATGATATCTCCTTCTGTGGGCAGGAATCCCTTAGAGGAAATGGAGTAGCCATCATGGTCAACAAAAGAATTGGAAATGCTGTACTTAGATGCCCTCTCAAAAACGACAGAATGATCTCTGTTCCCTTCCAAGGCAGACCACTCAATATCAGGTAATCCAAGCCTATGCCCCAACCAGTAATGCTGAAGAAGTTGATGTTGAACGGTTCTGTGAAGACTTTCAAGACCTTTTGAGCTAACACCCAATAAAGTTGTCCTTTTCATTCTAGGGGACTGGAATGCAAACGTAGGAAGTCAAAAAACACCTGGAGTAATAGGCAAATTTGGCCTTGGAGTGGGGAATGAAGCAGGGCAAATAATAGAATTTTGCCAAGAGAACGCACTGGTCATAGCAAACAGCTGCTTTCCAGAACAGAAGACAGGACTCTACACGTGGACATCATCAGATGGTCAACACTCAAATCAGACTGATTGTATTCTTTGCAGCCAAAGGTGGAGAAGCTCCATAAAGTGTGCAGAAACGTGACGGGGAACTGACTGGCTCAGACGATGAACTTCTTATTGCTAAATTTAGATTTAATTGAAGAAAGTAGGAAAAACCACTAGACAATTCAGGTATGACCTAAATCAAATCCCTGATGATTATACAGTGGAAGTGAGAAATATATTTAATGGATTAGATCTGATAGAGTGCCTGATGAACAATGGACAGAGGTTCATGACATTGTACAGGAACAGGGATCAAGACCGTCCCCAAGAAAAAGAAAGGCAAAAAAAGCAAAATGGCTTTCTGAGGAGGCCTTACAAATTGCTGAGACCAGAAGAGAAGAGAAAAGCAAAGGAGAAAAGGAAAGATATAACCCTCTGAAAGCATCATTCCAAACAATATCAAGGAGAGATAAGAAAGCCTTCAGGAGCGAACACTGCACAGAAATAGAGGGAAACAACAGAGTGGAAAAGACTAGAGATCTCATCAAGAAAATTAGAGATACCAAGGGATCATTTCACGCAAAGATGGGCTTGATAAAGACAGAAACGGTATGGACCTAACAGAAGCAGAAGATATTAAGAAGAACTGGCAAGAATCACAGAAGAACTGTACCAGAAAGATCTTCACGACCCAGGTAATCACGATGCTGTGATCACTCACCTAGTATCAGACATCCTGGAATGTGAAGTCAAGTGGGCCTTAGCATCACTATGAAGAAACTAGTGGAGGTGATGGATTTCCAGTGAAGCTGTCTCAAATCCTGAAAGATGATGCTGTGAAAGTGCTGCCCTTGAAATGCCAGCAAATTTGGAAAGCTCAGCAGTGACCACAGGACTCGAAAAGGTCAGTTTTCATTCCAAGGACAAAGAATGCTAAAACTACCACACAGTTGCACTCATCTTACACGCCAGTAAAGTAACGCTCAAAATTTCCCAAGCGAGGCTTCAGCAATACATGAACCATGAACTTCCAGATATTCAAGGTGGTATTAGAAAAGGCAGACGAACCAGAGATCAAACTGCCAACATCTGCTGAATCCTCGCAAAAGCAAGAGAGTTCTAGAAAAACATCTATTTCTGCTTTATTGACTATGTCAAAGCCTTTGATTGTGTGGATCACAATACAGTTTTGGAAAATTTTCAAGAGATGGGAATCCCAGACCACCTGACCTGCCTCTTGAGAAACCTATATGCAGGTCATGAAGCAAAAGTTAGAACTTGACATGGAACAACAAACTGGTTTCAGCTAGGGAAAGGAGTATGTCAATGATGTATATTGTCCCCCTGCTTCTATAACTTATATGCAGAGAACATCATGACAAAGGCTGGGCTGGAAGAAGCACAAGCTGGAATCAAGATTGCCGGGAGAACTATCAACAACCTCAGATATGCAGATGACAACACCCTTCTGGCAGAAAGTGAAGAGGAACTAAAGCGCCTCTTGGTGAAAGTGAAAGAGGAGAGTGAAAACGTTGAATTCAAGCTCAACATTCAGAAAACTAAGATCATGGCATCTGTCCCATCACGTCATGGCAAATAGATGGGGAATTGTGGAAACAGTGTCAGACATTATTTTGAGGGGGCTCCAAAACCACTGCAGATGGTGATTGCAACCATGAAATTAAAAGATGCTTACTCCTTGGAAGGAAAGTTATGAACAACCTAGGTAGCATATTCAAAAGCAGAGGCAATAATTACTTTGCAAACACAGTTCCGTCTAGTCAAGGGTATGGGTTTCCCAGTTGTCCTGTATGGATGTGAGAGTTAGGCTGTGAAGAAAGCTGAGTGCCGAAGAATTGATACTTTGGAAATGTGGTGTTAGAGAAGACTCTTGAGAGTCCCTTGGACTGCAAGGAGATCCAACCAGTCCATTCTGAAGAAGATGAACCCTGGGATTGCATTGGAAGTAATGATGCCAAAACTGAAACTCCAGTACTTTGGCCAGCTCATGGGAAGAGTTAACTCATTAGAAAAAAAAAAACTTTGAGCTGGGAGGGATTGGGCGGCAGAAGAAGAAGGGGGACAGTGAGGATAAGATGGCTGGATGGCATCACTGACTCGAGGGACGCGAATCTGAGTGAACTCTGGGGGTTGATGATGGTCAGGGAGGCCTGGCATGCTGTGATTCATGGGGTCACAAAGAGTCGGGCACAACTGAGCAACTGAACTGAACTGAACTGAAAGGCTGAAGTAGGCTCCAGGGGTCCAGAACTAGGGTTGGGCCAAAGAGACTCCACAGGCGTTTGAATGCCAGGGCAGGCTTCTGGCTCGAGTGGGGATGGGGTGAGTTTCTTGAGCTTCTGAAGGGCCACTGTGTGCAGGTTCATGGTGCATAGAGAAGAGAAGGTGGAGTCTAACCTGGAGGTGGTCGCAGCTCATGGCTGAGCCAGCTGCCTTCCTGAGGGTGGGATGTGGGGCAGAGGAAGGGACCCAGGTCTCTTCCCTCGTCTGGTACTCAGGCCAAGTTGACACCAGACTGAACACTTACACGGTGTAGACCATCGCTGCTGTCTGCAAAGGGTTTACACTGGCATGTGTCTTCATCTGAGAGGTCAGACCACCTCGAAACGATACTGGCCATGGACATGGCCTGTCCACCCTCACATGTTTCTTCTCTTCCTTACTGAACATTCATTTCCAAGAGGGTTTTGGGTCATAGGATGTTGGGTTTTCTCTAGCTTTGTCCAATGAGGAATGCTTTTTGGTCATTGATGTTGTTCATTTTCCAGCTCTCTCTTTTGGCTTCTTCTGTGAATTTGTTGTGGAACAGAAAGAGCTCCGAATCTCCATTCTGGCTGAGATGTCACATTTACAACTGCAATGCCTACCTGGAATGTTCAGACCACATTTGCCAAAAGGGCTTGGTTTTGCAGATGACATCCTGAAAGTACCTACACTGGCCCTTCTTTTACACAAAGGCTACTTCAAATGAAATAAAAAGAGAATTCTCAAGTTAAATCTTACAATATGTGGGGAGTCAGAAAAATCCCGTGGAGAATGGAAAAGTTACCCGTTCCAGTTTTCTGGCCTAGATAACTCCATGGACTGTAAAAACCATGGGACTGCAAAGAGTCTAACAAGACTAAGTGCCTATAAAATTCCTTTTCTGTCAGAAAAAAAAAAAAGAATCTATTTCTATCATTTCAATGATTGGCATTGATTGTGGACACAGAAAGAATGGGAAGAAGTGAAGAAAGAGGAAGACTAAATGTTGTCAGGTGGAGGAAAAAGGAATGGGGGAGTGCTTGACATGAATGGAGAATGCTTGACATGAATTTTCTAGGAAGTGGGGGGATAGAATGCGAAAGTGCGAAGGTAGACATTGGTGATGGTTACACAGCACTGTGAAGGCCTTAATATTCCCAAACTGCATCAATTGAAGTACACTTTACTAACAGAAACCTAACAGAAACAAATACATAAAGCCATAATAAAATAAAACATCACAAGGAAGCTACACACACACCAGTTGCAAATAAGCTCAGCGGAAGGGCCCTCAATCTGCCCTGGGTGGGGAGCGAGTGGATGGCATTCATAGGAAGCAGGCAGGGACGGAGGCTGCAGAGCCAACCGCTCCCCTTGACGAGCTGTTTCCAGAAAGGGCTCCGGGTCTCTGTCCAGAACGGGGGCCTGTTCTCCCTGCAGGGGTGGGTCAGTCGTCGTGGGAATCTGCGTCTTTGAGAGGAGCCAGGGCAGGCTCTCCCTGCTGAGGTGGTGACTCATCCCCTGACTCGGGTTCTCCTGCCAAAGCCTGAGCAGGTACAGGTGAGGGTGGAAATGGATGTTCTAGCTGAGTGGGTGGGACATTTATGCCTGTGGCTGGGGGTCATGCAGACACAGAGGTCTGATATGCCCAGTGTGCTGGCCAGTACCCAGCTGGCCCAATGTCTTTGGGAAGGGAAGTCTCAGGTCTCGATCTCCCCTCAGTGGATCCCTAGATCATGCACCTGGAGCACCCACTGCTGTAGGGACAGGCCTTGGAAGTGGAGTCTAGTTGTAATGAGAGGCCAGTGCTAGAGCTGTGAGAGAAGAGAAGGTTGCCCATCACCAGGATTTTGACGTGTGTATATGGGGACAGAAAGCTTCCCAGAGAATCGCAAAGAATACCCAGCATAGGATGCACTCTGACTGCAGTGTGAAAGATGGGTGGTGTGAGGCCAGATATTTTTCGAGGCCCAGACCCAGGGCTGGGGGACTCCTCCCTGTGTAGCTCAGCACCCCCTCCCCACACACTCACATGCACAGCCCCAGCCTCCTCACTTCTGTGCTCTGCGGTACTGGGCTCCAGGTCCTCCTGCTGCCTCAGAGGCAGGGGTTCTCGGGGCTCAGGGTCAGAGCCGGGTATGCTGAGCTCCATGGCAGCCTGAGAGTGGGACCCAGGGTGTGTCCTGGGTGATGTGTGTGGAGCAGGCCTTCCCCGCTTCCTCTTCATTCCCAGTTGGGTTGATCCCTCCATGGGAAGGCTCACCTGGAGCCTGCACTGGGACTCATGGGCAAGGGTGTGGTGATTTGACGCCTCCCTCGGGGAGGTGAACGGGGTGACCCCCTCATTGGCCACATCAACTGGGAAGTTCTGAAATGACACTGACCGTCAGCCAGCCCTGCCTCGAGTCTACTGAGCCAGGCCTGACCAGTATCGTGGCTGCTTCTGCTCGCTCAAAATTCTGCTGCCAGCAGAAACATGTGTCTGCTCAGGGACCAACCCTGGACGAAGGAGACGCCCCTGTGGGCGTGGGGACTTCCTGGGCAGCCAGTGCTGCCTGGACTCTTCCGATCACACCCAGCTTGGTCTCCCCTGGGGTGTGGACACACCCAGCCCACACACTTGTGAGCCACTTCCAGAGGGGCTTGCTTGAGGCAGAGATACCCCAGGAAACCCCCATGTACACACACAGAGAAAGGACTCAGGGTTACCGGGTGCATTGGGAGAGGGACCTGGCCCGGGCTGGAGCTCCCCTGTTACCTTTCTCTTCCTTCTTCTAATGGCCAGAGGCCTCTCGGGTGGCATCCAGACGTAGCACTGACTGCGTTCCCACACACCCTGCCGGTGAGCTCTCCTGAGTCCCCAGCCTCTGGGAAGGTGCAAACAGCAAAACATCCTGGCTGCCCGCGAACTGGCTGGGGGCTCCTCTCCACTGTGAGGCCTGGAGATCCTGTTTCCGTGTTCTGTTGGATTCTGTTGCCAGGATGTGATGTCATTTCCTGGGTTCCTTGTCGAGGTCCCTTACACAAAGCTCCTCAAGCGAACCTCTGGGTTTCTGCCTGTTCACCCACCCCCTTAGACCATCTTCAGGCACAGTGACGCCCACACCACTCCCTCCACAGCTTTGGAAGACCTGAGTGCAGCCAGGGCTTGAGCTCTGAGGACACAGCTCTTTCAGACAGGCTCCTTCTTCTCATCTGTGATGTGACCCTTGACAAGCTATATGCCCCTCAGGGTTTCCCTAGTCTCTCCATCTGCAGAGTGGGGTCAGTCTCTCATCTAATGACTTGGTCTGTCAGCCTACAGTACCTACATGCCTTTCAACCTGGGGCTGTTATCACAAGGAGTTTTTGCTCTGGGCCTTCCCAAAGGCAAGATTCAATGCATGGCTGACCTATCACAGAATGGGGCAGAAACAGGCCTGGATGGACTCTAGGACCTCGGAAAAGGCACTCTCCTTCTGGTCTATTTTAGGCCCCAGCCCTCCCCCTTCCCCCAAAGGAGGACTGAAAGGAAGACTGGAAGGTCAATTTCTCTTACTTAAAAGAGGACTCAGCTTTCTGGTAGTTTTTTTTTTTTCTTTTTTCCACTGAGATTCTGGTTCAAGTGCCCCATCTCGGCTTCTGTGGGTGGCTGAGCCTATAATGGCTCCCTGCATTCTTCTCCTTTACTCTCATAAGCTTGGGTCATTTTCCTACTTCTGTGGTGGATGGGCACTGTCATTGCTTCTAACTTCCAGATAGATTTATGAAAAGGTCTGTAAAGTCTGCTCATCTCCTCTCTTGTTCATTGTCTCTCTCTAGAAATGCCTTTCTTTTCCTTTTGAAATTCAGTCTGTCTTCCTTTTTCTCTTTCTCTCTATCTCTCCTGTGGATGGATGGATGCCTTTGAATGCACATGGACACTATTAGCTTAGGGATAGGTTTTAGGAATAGATTAGAGTGAGATCAAGTGTTTAAGTTGTAGTTGGTGTTGGGGGATGGGACAAGGGTGGGGTGTTTTTTCTTGGAGACTTGACTGCTGTTTGTTCTTAGTCTATTTTACATAGGAACCTCTTATCAGATACATCACCTGCAAATCGTCTCTTATGTTCAGTTTAGCATCTTCTTGAATTGTGAAAGATTGATTCCCTGGTGGCTCAGATAATAAAGGGTCTGCCCGCAATGTGGGACCCTGCTTTGATCCCTGGGACTGGAAGATTCCCTGGAGAAGAAAATGGCAAACCACTCAAGTACTCTGGCCTAGAAAATTGCATGGATGGAGGAGCCAGGTGGGCTACAGTGCATGGAGTCAAAAAGAGTCAGACACGACTGAGCCACTTCACTTTACTTGTGATTGGCACACAGATTTGTAGTTTCAGCACCACTAAAGCTGGTGTGCGGGTGCAGGAGGGCCGAGAAGAGCTACTCCACGTGCAAGGTCAGGAGGGGTGGCCCTGATGAGGTACCCCTAATCCACAGTAAGGAGCAGTGGCTGCACTTTGCTGGAGCAGCCGTGAAAAGATATCCCATGACCAAGGTAAGATAAACCCAAATAAGACAGTAGGTGTTGTGAGACGGCATTAGACGGCAGACACACTGAGACCATAATCACAGACAACTAGCAAATCTGATCACATGGATCACAACCTTGTCTAACTCAATGAAACTAGGCCATGCCGTGAGGGGCCACCCAAGGCGGACCAGACATGTTGGAAAGGGCTGACAGAATGTTGTCCCCTGGAGAGGGGAATGGCAAACCACTTCAGTATTCTTGCCTTGAGAACTTCATGAATAGTATGAAAAGGCAAAATGAGAGGATACTGAAAGAGGTACACCCAGGTTGGAGAGCGCCCAATATGCTACTGGAGATTAGTGGAGAAATACCTCAAGAAAGACTGAAGGGATGGAGCCGAAGCAAACATAATACCCAGTTGGGGATGTGACTGGTGCAACCAGCAAGATCCGCTGCCGTAAAGAGCAATATTGCATAGGAACCTGGAATGTTAGTTTCAGGAATCAAGGCAAAGTGGAAGTGGTCAAACAGGGGATGGCAAGAGTGAACATTGACATTCTAGGAATCAGCGAACTAAAATGGACTAGGATGGGTGAATTTAACTCAGATGACCATGATATCTCCTACTCTGGGCAGGAATCTCTTAGAAGAAATGAAGTAGCCATCATGGTCAACAAAAGAATCGGAAATGCAGTACTTGGATGCCCTCTCAGAAACGACAGATGATCTCTGTTCCCTTCCAAGGCAGACTACTCAATATCAGGTAATCCAAGCCTATGCCCCAACCAGTAATGCTGAAGAAGTTGACCTTGAATGGTTCTATGAAGACTTTCAAGACCATTTCGAACTAACATCTAATAAACTTGACTTTTTCATTCTAGGGGATTGGAATGCAAACATAGGAAGTGAAGAAACACCTGGAGTAATAAGCAAATTTGGCCTTGGAGTAGGGAAAATACTAGAATTTTGCAAAGAGAATGAACTGGTCATACCAAACAGACTCTTCCTAAAATACAAGAGAATACTCTACAGATGGAGAATATCAGATGGTCAACACTGAAATCAGACTGATTACATTCTTTGCAGCCAAAGGTACAGCCGCACACTATCCATAGACTGTGCAGAAACAAGACGGGGAGCTGACTGGCTCAGACCATGAACATCTTATTGCTAAATTCAGACTTAAATTGAAGAAAGTAGGAAAAACCACTAGACAATTCAGGTACGACCTAAGTCAAATCCCTGATGATTATACAGCGGAAGTGAGAAATAGATTTAACGGATTAGATCTGATAAAGTGCCTGATGAACTATGGACGGAGGTTCATGACATTGTACAGGAACAGGGATCAAGACCATCCCCAAGACAAAGAAAGGCGAGAAAGCAAAATGGCTGTCTGAGGAGGCCTTACAAATAGCTGTGAACAGAAGAGAAGAGAAAAGCAAAGGAGAAAAGGAAAGATATAAGCCTTTGAATGCATCGTTCCACAGAATAGCAAGGAGAGATAAGAAAGCCTTCAGGAGCAAACAGTGCAAAGAAATAGAGGGGAACAACAGAGTGCAAATGACTAGAGATCTCGTCAAGAAAATGAGAGATACCAAGGGATCATTTCATGCAAAGATGGGCTCAAGAAAGACAGAAATGGTATGGACCTAACAGAAGCAGAAGATATTAAGAAGAACTGGCAAGAATCACAGAAGAACTGTACCAGAAAGATCTTCACGATGCAGATAATCATGATGATGTGATCACTCAGCTTGTATCAGACACTGAGGAATGTGAAGTAGAGTGGGCTTTAGCATGACTACGAAGAAACTAGTGGAGGTGATGGATTTCCAGTGGAGCTGTTTCAAATCCTGAAACATGATGCTGTGAAAGTGCTGCACTCGATATGTCAGCAAATATGGAAAACTCAGCAGTGGCCACAGGACTGGAAAAGGTCAGTTTTCATTCCAAGGACAAAGAATGCTCAAACTACCACACAGTTGCTCTCATCTCATAGGCTAGTAAAGTAATGCTCAAAATGCTCCAAGCAATTGCTTCAGCAATACATGAACCGTGAAATTCCAGATATTCAAGCTGGTTTTAGAGAAGGCAGAGGAACTAGAGATCATATTGCCAACATCCACTGCATGCTCGAAAATCAAAGAGAGTTCGAGAAAAAACATCTATTTCTGCTTTTTTTGACTATGCCAAAACCCTTGACTGTGTGGATCACAATAATATGTTGGAAAATTTTCAACAGATGGAAATACCAGACCACCTGACCTGACTCTTGAGAAACCTATATACAGGTCATGAAGTAAAAGTTAAACCTTGACATGGAACAACAGACTGGTTACAACTAGCGAAAGGAGTACGTCAAGGCCGTATATTGTCCCCCTGCTTCTATAACTTATATGCAGAGAACATCATGACAAAGGCTGGGCTGGAAGAAGCACAAGCTGGAATCAAGATTGCCGGGAGAACTATCAGCAACCTCAGATATGCAGATGACAACACCCTTCTGGCAGATAGTGAAGAGGAACTAAAGCGCCTTTTGGTGAAAGTGAAAGAGGAGAGTGAAAACGTTGAATTCAAGCTCAACATTCAGAAAACTAAGATCATGGCCTCTGTCCCATCACGTCATGGCAAATAGATGGGGAATTGTGGAAACAGTGTCAGACATTATTTTGAGGGGGCTCCAAAACCACTGCAAATGGTGATTGCAGCCATGAAATTAAAAGATGCTTACACCTTGGAAGGAAAGTTATGAACAACCTAGGTAGCATATTCAAAAGCAGAGACAACAATTACTTTGCAAACACAGTTCTGTCTAGTCAAGGTTTTGGTTTCCCCAGTTGTCTTGTATGGATGTGAGAGTTGGACTGTGAAGAAAGCTGAGTGCTGAAGAATTGATACTTTGGAAATGTGGTGTTGGAGAAGACTCTTGAGAGTCCCTTGGACTGCAAGGAGACACAACCAGTCCATTCTGAAGATCCACCCGGGCATTACTTTGAAACGAATGATGCCAAAGCTGAAACTCCAGTACTTTGGCCACCCCATGCGAAGAGTTGACTCATTGGAAAAGACTTTGATGCTGGGACAGATTAGGGGCAGGAGAAGAATGGGACGACCAAGGATGAGATGGCTGGATGTCATCACTGACTCGAAGGACATGAGTTTGCTTGAAATCCGGGAGATGGTGATGGACAGGGAGACCTCGCGTGCTGCGATTCATGGGGTTGCAAAGAGTCAGGCATGACTGTGGGACTGAACGGAACTGAAGTGAAAGGCTGAAGTAGGCTCCAGGGGTCCAGAACTAGGGCTTGGGCCACAGTGACTCCACAGGCATTTGGATGCCAGGGCAGGCTTCTGGCTCTAGTGGGATTGGGGTGAGTTTCTTAAGGTTCTGAAGGGCCACTGTTTGCAGGCTCATGGTGCAGAGAGAAGAGAAGGTGGAGTCTAACCTGGAGGTGGTCGCAGCTCATGGCTGAGCCAGCTGCCTTCCTGAAGGTTGGATGTGGGGCAGAGAAAGGGACCCAAGTCTCCTCCCTCATCTGGTACCCGGGGCATGTTGACACCAGACTAAACAATTACATGGTGAAGACCATCGCTGCTGTCTGCAAAGGGTTTACACTGGCATGTGCCTTCATCTAAGAGGTCAGGCCATCTCAAAACGACACTGACCACGGACATGGCCTGTCTACCCTCAGATGTTTCTCCTCTTCCTTACTGAACATTCATTTCCAACAGGGTTTTTGGGCCATAAGATGATGGGTTTTCTCTATCTTTTTCCAATGAGGAATACTTTTTGGTCGTTGGTATGTTCGTTTTCCAGCTCTCTTTTTGGGCTTCTTCTGTGAATTTGTTTGTGGAACAGGAAGAGCTCCACATCTCCCTTTTGGCTGAGATGTCACATTTACAACAGCAATGCCTACCTGGAACGTTCGGACCACATTTGCCAGAAGGGCTTGGTTTTGCAATGACATCCTGAAAGTACCTACACTGTACTTTCAGTTATCCAAAGGCTACTTCAAATGAAATAAAAACGAGAATTCTCAAGTTGAATCTTACAATATGTGGAGAGAGAGAAAAATCCCCGGGAGAATGGAAAAGTTACCCATTCCAGTTTTCTGGCCTAGACAACTCCATGGACTCTAAAAACCATGGGACTGCAAAGAGTCTAACAAGACTAAGTGCCTATAAATTTTCCTTTCTTTCAGAAAAAAAAAAATTTTCTATCATTTCAGTAATGGGCATTGATTGTGGACACCCAAAGAATGGGAAGAAGTGGAGAAAGAAGAAAACTAAATGGTGTGCGGTGGGGAAGGAGGAGTGGAGAGTGCTTGACATGAATCGAAGATTTGCTGGGAAGTGGGGAAATAGAATGAGAAGGTGAGAATATAGACATGGGTGCTGGTTACATAGCACTGTGAAGGTCTGAATATTCCCAAATTGCATCAATTAAATTTAAATTTACTAAAAGAATCTTAACAGAAATAAATACATGAAGCCTAAATAAAATAAAACATGACAAGAAAGCTACACATACACCAGATGCAAATAACCTCAGGGGAAGGGCATTCAATCTGCCCTGGGTGGCGAGCGAGTTGATGGCATCCACAGGAAGCAGGCAGGGATGGAGACTGCAGAGCCAACCGCTCCCCTGGACGAGGTGTTTTCTGAAAGGGCTCTGGGTCTCTGTCCAGAGCGGAGGCCCATTCTCCCTGCAGGGGTGGGTCAGTCATCCTGGGAATCTGGGTCTTGGCCAGGAGCCAGGGCAGGCTCTCCCTGCAGAGGTGGTGACTCATCCTCTGACTCGGATTCTCCTGCCAAAGCCCAAGCAGGTACAGGTGCAGGTGGAGGTGGATGTTCTCGCTGAGGGGGTGGGACATCGGTGCCTGTGTCTGGGAGTCCGGTAGGCACAGAGGTCCGATATACCCCGCGTACTGGCCAGTAGCCAGCTGGCCCAGGGTCTTTGGGAAGGGAAGTCTCAGGTCTCGATCTTCCCTCAGTGGATCCCTGGGTCCTGCACTTGGAGCTCCCACTGCTGTAGGGACAGGATTTGGAAGTGGAGTCTGGTTTTAATGAGAGGCCAGTGCTAGACCTGTGAGAGAAGAGAAGGTTACCTGTCACCAGCATTTTGACGTGTGTATACGGGGACAGAAAGCTTCCCAGAGAATTGCAAAGGATACCTAGCATAGGATGCACTCTGACTGCAGTGTGAAAGATGGGTGGTGTGAGGCCAGGTATTTTTCGAGGCCCAGACCCAGGGCTGGGGACTCCTCCCCGTGTAGCTCAGCACGCCCTCCCCACACACTCACATGCACAGCCCCAGCCTCCTCACTTCTGTGCTCTGCCGTGCTGGGCTCTAGGTCTTTCTGCTGCCTCAGAGGCATGGGTTCTCGGGGCTCAGGGTCAGAGCCGGGTATGCTGAGTTCCGTGGCAGCCTGAAGTTGGGCCTCGGGGTGTGTCCTGGGTAGTGTGTGTGGAGCAGGCCTCCCCCATTCCTCTTCATTGCCAGTTGGGCTGATCCCTGCATTGGCATGCTCACCTGGAGAGTGCAATGGGCCTCACGGGCAGGGGGGTGGTGATCCGACACCTCCGTCGGGGAGGTGAATGGGGTGCCCTCCTCATCGGCCACATCGACTAGGAAGCTCTGAAATGACATTTAGAGTCAGCCAGCCAGCCCTGCCTGGAGGTTACTGAGCCAGTGACCACTATCGTGGCTGTTTCTGGTCACTCAAAATTCTGCTGCCAGCAGAAACATGTGTCTGCTCAGGTACCCATGCTAGATGAAGGAGACACCCCTGAGGGCGTGGGGTCTTCCTGGACAGCCGGTGTTGCCTAGAATCTCCCCATCCCGCCCAGACTGGTCTCCCCTGTGGTGTGTACACACCCAGTCCACACACTTGTGAGCCACATCTGGAGGGGCTTGCTTGAGGCAGAGATACCCCAGGAAACCCCCATCGACACACACAGGGAAAGGTAACCCACGTGGGATGGGAGAGGGGACCTGGTCCGGGCTGAAGCTCCCCTGTTACCTTTCTGTTCCTTCGGGCAAACGGCCAGAGACCTCTTGGGGGGCGTCCTGAGGCAGCACCGACTGCGTTCCCACACACCCGGCTGGTGAGCTCTCCTGAGTCCCTGGCTTCTGGGAAGGGGCATAGCAAAGCATCTTGGCTGCCTATGAACTAGCTGGGGGCTCCTCTCCACTTTGAGGCCTGGAGATCTGGTTTCCGTGTTCTGTTGGGTTCTGTTGCCAGGAAGTGACATCATTTCCTGGGTTCCATGCTGGGGTCCCTTACACAAAGCTCCCCAAGCGAACCTCTGTGCTTCTATCTAATCACCCACACCCTTCAGCCATGTACAGGCACAGTGACATCCACAGCGCTCACCCCACAACTTTGGAAGGCCTGGGTGCAGCCAGGGCTTGAGCTCTGAAAACACAGCTCTTTCAGACAGGCTCCTTCTTCTCATCTGTGATGTGACCCTTGACAAGCCATATGCCCCTCAGGGTTTCCCTAGTCTCTCCATCTGCAGAGTGGGGTCAATCTCGCATCTAATGCCTTTTCTGTCAGCCTACAGCACCTACATGCCTTTCAACCTGGGGCTGTTATCACAAGGAGCTTTTGCTCTGGGACTTCCCAAAGACAAGTTTCAATACATGGCTGACCTATCATAGAATGGGGCAGAAACAGGCCTGGATGGGCTCTGGGACCTCGGAAAAGACACTCCCCTTCCTGCCTATTTTGGGACCCAGGCCTCCCCCTTCCCCAAAGGAGGACTGAAAGGAAGACTGGACCATCACCTTCTCTTACTTAAAAGAGGACGCAACTTTCTGGTCATCTTTTTTTCCCTTGAGATTCTGGTTCAAGTGCCCCATCTCGGCTTCTGTGGGTGGCTGAGCCTATAATGGCTGCCTTCATTCTTTTCCTTTTCGCTCATAAGCTTGGGACAGTTCCCCACTTCTGCGGTGGATAGACACTGGCATTGCTCGTAACTTCCAGATAGATTTATGAAAAAATCTGTAAAATCTACTCATTTCCTCTCTCTTGTTCATCGTCTCTCTCTAAATATGCCTTTTGATTCATTTCAAAATTCAGTCTCTGTCTTCCTTTTTCTCTTTCTCTCTATCTCTCCTGTGGATGGATGGATTCCTTTGAATGCACATGGATATTGTTAGCTTAGGGATAGGTGAGAGTTAGATTAATAGTTTAGGTTGTAATTGGTATTGGGGATGGGACAAGCGTGGTGTGATTTTTCTTGGAGACTTGAGTGCTGTTTGTTCTTAGTCTATTTTACATAGGAACCGCTTATCATATATATCACTTGCAAGTCATCTCATGTTCAGTTTACCATCTTCTTGAATTGTGAAAGATGGATTCCATGGTGGAGCAGATAGGAAAGCGTCTGCCTGCAATGTGGGACCCTGCTTTGATCCCTGGGATGGGAAGATCCCCTGGAGAAGGAAATGGAAACCCACTACAGTACACTTGCCTAGAAAATTCCATGGATGTAGGAGTCAGGTGGGCTACAGTGCATGGAGTCAAAAAGAGTCAGACACGACTGAGCCACTTCACTTTACTTGTGATTGGCACATAGATTTGTAGATTCAACACCACTAAAGGTGGTGTGCGGGTTCAGGAGGGCTGAGAGGAGCTATTCCACGTTCAAGGTCAGGAGGGGCGGCCCTGAAGAGATACCCCTCGTCCACAGTAAGGAGCAGTGGCTGCACTTTGCTGGAGCAGCCGTGAATAGATACCTCATGACCAAGGTAAGAGAAACCCAAGTAAGAGATTAGGTGTTGTGAGATGGCATCAGAAGGCAGACACACTGAGACCATAATCACAACTAGCCAATCTGATCACATGAACCACAATCTTGTCTAACTCAATGAAACTAGGCCATGCCGTGAAGGGCCACCCAAGGTGGACCAGTCACCTTGGAAAGGGCTGACAGAATGTGATCCACTGGAGAAGGGAATGGCAAACCACTTCAGTATTCTTGCCTTGAGAACCCCATGAATAGTATGAAAAGGCAAAATGAGAGACACTCAAAGAGGAAATCCCAGGTCGGTAGTTCCCAATATGCTACTGGACATCAGTGGAGAAATACCTCAAGAAAGACTGAAGGGATGAAGCCAAAGCAAACACAATACTCAACTGTGGATGTGACTGGAGCAACAAGCAAGGTGTGATGCTGTAAAGAGCAATGTTGCATAGGACCCTGGACTGTTAGTTTCAGGAATCAAGGCAAAGTGGAAGTGGTCAAACATGGGATGGCAAGAGTGAACATTGACATTCTAGGAATCAGCGAACTAAAATGGACTGGCATGGGTGAATTTAAATAAGATGACCATGATATCTCCTACTTTGGGCAGGAATCCCTTAGAAGAAATGAAGTAGCCAGCAAGGTCAACAAAAGAATCAGAAATGCAGTACTTAGATGCCCTCTCAAAAACGACAGAATGATCTTTGTTCCCTCCCAAGGCAGACCACTCAATATCAGGTAATGTCCCAACCAGTAATGCTGAAGAAGTTGACATTGAATGGTTCTATGAAGACTTTCAAGACCATTTCGAACTAACACCCAAGAAAGTTGTCTTTTTCATTCTAAGGGACTGGAATGCAAACGTAGGAAGTCAAGAAACACCTGGAGTAATAGGCAAATTTGGCCTTGGACTAGGGAATGTAGCAGGGCAAATAATAGAATTTTGCCAAGAAAACGCACTGGTCAGAGAAAACAGCCTCTTCCCACAACACAAGAGAAGACTCTACACATGGACATCATCAGATGTTCAACACTGAAATCACACTGATTACATTCTTTACAGCCAAAGGTACAGCCACACACTATCCATAGGCTGAGCAGAAACAAGACGGGGAGCTGACTGGCTCTGACCATGGACATCTTATTGCTAAATTCAGACTTAAATTGAAGAAAGTAGGAAAAACCACTAGACAATTCAGGTACAACATAAATCAAATCCCTGATAATTATACAGTGGAAGTGAGAAATAAATTTAACGGATTAGATCTGATAAAGTGCCTGATGAACAATGGACAGAGGTTCGTGACATTGTACAGGAACAGGGATCAAGACCATCCCCAAGACAAAGAAAGGCGAGAAAGCAAAATGGCTGTCTGAGGAGGCCTTACAAATAGCTGTGAACAGAAGAGAAGAGAAAAGCAAAGGAGAAAAGGAAAGATATAAGCCTTTGAATGCATCGTTCCACAGAATAGCAAGGAGAGATAAGAAAGCCTTCAGGAGGGAACAGTGCAAAGAAATAGACGGGAACAGAGTGGAAATGACTAGAGACCTCGTCAAGAAAATGAGAGATACCAAGGGATCATTTCATGCAAAGATGGGCTCGAGAAAGACAGAAACGGTATGGACCTAACAAAAGCAGAAGATATTAAGAAGAACTGGCAAGATTTACAGAAGAACTGTACCAGAAAGATCTTCATGAACCAGATAATCACGATGATGTGATCACTCAGCTAGTATCAGACACTGAGGAATGTGAAGTAGAGTGGGCCTTAGCATGACTACGAAGAAACTAGTGGAGGTGATGGATTTCCAGTGGAGCTGTTCCAAATATTGAAACATGATGCTGTGAAAGTGCTGCACTCGATATGTCAGCAAATTTGGAAAACTCAGCAGTGGCCACAGGACTGGAAAAGGTCAGTTTTCATTCCAAGGACAAAGAATGCTCAAACTACAGCACAGTTGCTCTCATCTCACAGGCTAGTAAGGTAATGCTCAAAATGCTCCAAGCGATGCTTCAGCAATACATGAACCGTGAAATTCCAGATATTCAAGCTGGTTTTAGAGAAGGCAGTGGAACCAGAGATCAAATTGCCAACATCCACTGCGTCCTCGAAAATCAAAGAGAGATCTAGAAAAACATCTATTTCTGCTTTATTGACTATGCCAAAACCCTTGACTGTGTGGATCACAATAATATGTTGGAAAATTTTCTACAGATGGAAATACCAGACCACCTGACCTGCCTCTTGAGAAACCTATATGCAGGTCACGAAGTAAAAGTTAAACCTTGACATGGAACAACAGACTGGTTACAACTAGCGAAAGGAGTACGTCAAGGCCGTATATTGTCCCCCTGCTTCTATAACTTATATGCAGAGAACATCATGAGAAAGGCTGGGCTGGAAGAAGCACAAGAAGGAATCAAGATTGCCGGGAGAACTATCAACAACCTCAGATATGCAGATGACAACACCCTTCTGGCAGACAGTGAAAAGGAACTAAAGCGCCTCTTGGTGAAAGTGGAGGAGAGTGAAAACTTTGGATTCAAGCTCAACATTCAGAAAACTAAGATCATGGCCTCAGTCCCATCACGGCATGGCAAATAGATAGGGAATTTGGAAACAGTGTCAGACACTATTTTGAGGGGGCTCCAAAACCACTGCAGATGGTGATTGCAGCCATAAAATTAAAAGACGCTTACACCTTGGAAGGAAAGTTATGAACAACCTAGGTAACATATTCAAAAGCAGAGGCAATAATTACTTTGCAACACAGTTCCATCTAGTCAAGGTTATGGATTCCCCAGTTGTCTTGTATGGATGTGAAAATTGGACTGTGAAGAAAGCTGAGTGCCAAAGAATTGATACTTTGGAAATGTGGTGTTGGAGAAGACTCTTGAGAGTCCCTTGGACTACAAGGAGTTCCAACGGGTCCATTCTGAAGGAGATCAACCCTGGCATTACTTTGAAAGAAATGATGCCAAAGCTGAAACTCCAGTACTTTGGCCACACCATGCGAAGAGTTGACTCATTGGAAAAGACTTTGATGCTGGGAGGGATTAGGGGCAGGAGAAGAATGGGACGACCAAGGATGAGATGGCTGGATGGCATCACTGACTCGATGGACATGAGTCTGCGTGAAATCCGGGAGCGGGTGGTGGACAGGGGGACATGGCATGCTGCGATTCATGGGGTTGCAAAGAGGCAGGCACGACTGTGCGACTGAACGGAACTGAAGTGAAAGGCTGAAGTAGGCTCCAGGGGTCCAGAACTAGGGCTTGGGCCAAAGTGACTCCACAGGCGTTTGGATGCCAGGGCAGGCTTCTGGCTCGAGTGGGGATGGGGTGAGTTTCTTGAGGTTCTGAAGGGCCACTGTGTGCAGGCTCATGGTGCATAGAGAAGAGAAGGTGGAGTCTAACCTGGAGGTGGTCGCAGCTCATGGCTGAGCCAGCTGCCTTCCTGAGGGTTGGATGTGGGGCAGAGGAAGGGACCCAAGTCTCCTCCCTCATCTGGTACCCAGAGCATGTTGACACCAGACTAAACACTTTCATGGTGAAGACCATCGCTGCTGACTGCAAAGGGTATACACTAGCATGTGTCTTCATCTGAGAGGTCAGGCCATCTCAAAGCGACACTGACCATGGACACGGCCTGTCTACCCTCAGATGTTTCTACTCTTCCTTACTGACCGTTCGTGTTCAAGAGGGTTTTTGGGCCATAGGATGATGGGTTTTCTCTAGCTTTGTCCAGTGAGGAACGCTTTTTGTTCGTTGATGTTGTTCATTTTCCAGCTCTCTCTTAGGGCTTCTTCTGCGAATTTGTTTGTGGAACAGGAAGAGCTCCGCATCTCCCTTTTGGCTGAGATGTCACATTTACAACAGCAATGCCTACCTGGAACATTCGGATCACATTTGCCAGAAGGGCTTGGTTTTGCAATGACATCCTGAAAGTACCTACACTGTACTTTCAGTTATCCAAAGGCTACTTCAAATGAAATAAAAAAGAGAATTCTCAAGTTGAATCTTACAATATGTGGAGAGAGAGAAAAATCCCCAGGAGAATAGAAAAGTTACCCATTCCAGTTTTCTGGCCTAGATAACTCCATGGACTCTAAAAACCATGGGACTGCAAAGAGTCTAACAAGACTAAGTGCCTATAAAGTTTCCTTTCTTTCAGGAAAAAAAAATTTTTTTTTTCTATCATTTCAGTAATGGGCATTGATTGTGAACACCCAAAGAATGGGAAGAAGTGGAGAAAGAAGAAAACTAAATGTTGTGGGGTGGGGAAGGAGGAATGGAGAGTGCTTGACATGAATCCAAGGTTTGCTGGGAAGTGGGGAAATAGAATTAGAAGGTGCGAATATAGACATGGGTGATGGTTATATAGCACTGTGAAGGCCTGAATATTCCCAAATTGCATCAATTAAGTTTAAATTTACTAAGAGACTCTTAACAGAAATAAATACATGAAGCCATAAATAAAACATCACAGAAAAGCTACACATACACCAGATGCAAATAAGCTTACGGGAAGGGCACTCAATCTGCCCTGGGTGGCGAGCGAGTTGATGACAGGCAAGGGAAGCAGGCAGGGATGGAGACTGCAGAGCCAACCGCTCCCCTGGACGAGGTGTTTTCTGAAAGGGCTCTGGGTCTCTGTCCAGAGCGGAGGCCCATTCTCCCTGCAGGGGTGGGTCAGTCATCCTGGGAATCTGGGTCTTGGCCAGGAGCCAGGGCAGGCTCTCCCTGCAGAGGTGGTGACTCATCCCCTGACTCAGGTTCTCCTGCCAAAGCCCAAGCAGGTACAGGTGCAGGTGGAGGTGGATGTTTTCGCTGAGGGGGTGAGACATCAGTGCCTGTGGCTGAGAGTCCGGTAGGCACAGAGGTCCGATATACCCAGTGTACTGGCCAGTAGCCAGCTGGCCCAGTGTCTTTGGGAAGGGAAGTCTCAGGTCTCGATCTCCCCTCAGTGGATCCCTGGGTCCTGCACTTGGAGCTCCCACTGCTGTAGGGACAGGATTTGGAAGTGGAGTCTGGTTTTAATGAGAGGCCAGTGCTAGACCTGTGAGAGCAGAGAAGGTTACCCATCACCAGCATTTTGACGTGTGTATACGGGGACAGAAAGCTTCCTAGAGAATTTGAAAGAATACCCAGCATAGGACGCACTCTGACTGCAGTGTAAAAGATGGGTGGTGTGAGGCCAGATATTTTTCGAGGCCCAGACCCAGGGCTGGGGGACTCCTCCCCGTGTAGCTCAGCACCCCCTCCCCACACACTCACATGCACAGCCCCAGCCTCCTCACTTCTGTGCTCTGCCGTGCTGGGCTCTAGGTCCTCCTGCTGCCTCAGAGGCAGGGGTTCTCGGGGCTCAGGGTCAGAGCCGGGTATGCTGAGCTCCATGGCAGCCTGAAGTTGGCCCTCGGGGTGTGTCCTGGGTGGTGTGTGTGGAGCAGGCCTTCCCCGCTTCCTCTTCATTGCCAGTTGGGCTGATCCCTGCATTGGCATGCTCTCCTGGAGAGTGCAATGGGCCTCACGGGCAGGGGGGTGGTGATCCGACGCCTCCCTCAGCGAGGTGAACGGGGTGAACCCTCATCAGCCACATCGAATAGGAAGCTCAGAAATAACACATAAAGTCAGCCAGCCCTGCCTGGAGGTTACTGAGCCAGGCCAGACCAGTATCGTGGATGCTTCTGCTCGCTCAAAATTCTGCTGCCAGCAGAAACATGTGTCTGCTCAGGTACCCATCCTGGATGAAGGAGACAACCCTGAGGGCGTGGGGTCTCCCTGGGCAGCCGGTGTTGCCTGGACTCTCCCCATCCCGCCCAGACTGGTCTCCCCTGGGGTGTGGACACACCCAGCCCACACACTTGTGAGCCACATCCGGAGGGGCTTGCTTGAGGCAGAGATACCCCAGGAAACTCCCATCGACACACACAGGGAAAGGACTCAAGGTAATCCGTGTGGAATGGGAGAGGGGACCTGGTCTGGGCTGAAGCTCCCCTGTTACCTTTCTGTTCCTTTGGGCAAAGGGCCAGAGACCTCTTGGGGGGCGTCCTGAGGCAGCACCGACTGCATTTCCACACACCCGGCTGGTGAGCTCTCCCGAGTCCCCGGCCTCTGGGAAGGGGCAAAGCAAAGCATCCTGGCTGCCCATGAACTGGCTGGGGGCTCCTCTCCACTGTGAGGCCTGGAGATCTGGTTTCAGTGTTCTGTTGGGTTCTGTTGCCAAGAAGTGACGTCATTTCCTGGCTTCCTTGCTGGGGTCCCTTACACAAAGCTCCCCAAGCGAACCTCTGTGTTTCTGTCTAATCACCCACCCCCTTCAGCCTTGTACAGGCACAGTGACATCCACACCACTCACCCCACAATTTTGGAAGGCCTGGATGCAGCCAGGGCTTGAGCTCTGAAAACACAGCTCTTTCAGACAGGCTCCTTCTTCTCATCTGTGATGTGACCCTTGACAAGCCATATGCCCCTCAGGGTTTCCCTAGTCTCTCCATCTGCAGAATGCGTCAATCTCTCATCTAATGCCTTGGTCTGTCAGCCTACAGCACCTACATGCCTTTCAACCTGGGGCTGTTATCACAAGGAGCTTTTGCTCTGGGACTTCCCAAAGACAAGTTTCAATACATGGCTGACCTATCACAGAATGGGGCAGAAACAGGCCTGGATGGGCTCTGGGACCTCGGAAAAGACACTCCCCTTCCTGCCTATTTTGGGACCCAGGCCTCCCCCTTCCCCAAAGGAGGATTGAAAGGAAGACTGGACCGTCACCTTCTCTTACTTAAAATTGAGGACGCAACTTTCTGGTCATCTTTTTTTCCCTTGAGATTCTGGTTCAAGTGCCCCATCTTGGCTTCTACGGGTGGCTGAGCCTATAATGGCTGCCTTCATTCTTTTCCTTTACTCTTGTAAGCTTGGGACGTTTCCCCACTTCTGCACTGGATACACACTGTCATTGCTTCTAACTTCCAGATAGATTTATGAAAAAANCTCAAAGAGGAAATCCCAGGTCGGTTAGTTCCCAATATGCTACTGGACATCAGTGGAGAAATACCTCAAGAAAGACTGAAGGGATGAAGCCAAAGCAAACACAATACTCAACTGTGAATGTGACTGGTGCAACAAGCAAGGTGCAATGCTGTAATGAGCAATTTTGCATAGGAACCTGAAATGTTAGTTTCAGGAATCAAGGCAAAGAGGAAGTGGTCAAACAGGGGATGGCAAGAGTGAACATTGACATTCTAGGAATCAGCGAACTAAAATGGACTGGGATGGGTGAATTTAAATAAGATGACCATGATATCTCCTACTTTGGGAAGGAATCCCTTAGAAGAAATGAAGTAGCCAGCTTGGACAACAAAAGAATTGGAAATGCAGTACTTAGATGCCCTCTCAAAAACAAAAGAATGATCTCTGTTCCCTTCCAAGGCAGACCACTCAATATCAGGTAATGTCCCAACCAGTAATGCTGAAGAAGTTGACATTGAATGGTTCTATGAAGACTTTCAAGACCATTTCGAACTAACACCCAAGAAAGTTGTCTTTTTCATTCTAAGGGACTGGAATGCAAATGTAGGAAGTCAAGAAATACCTGGAGTAATAGGCAAATTTGGCCTTGGAGTAGGGAGTGAAGCAGGGCTAATGATAGAATTTGCCAAGAGAACACACTGGTCAGAGAAAACAGCCTCTTCCCACAACACAAGAGAAGACTCTACACATGGACATCATCAGATGTTCAACACTGAAATCACACTGATTACATTCTTTGCAGCCAAAGGTACAGCCGCTCACTATCCATAGGCTGAGCAGAAACAAGACGGGGTGCTGACAGGCTCAGACCATGAACATCTTATTGCTAAATTTAGACTTAAATTGATGAGAGTAGGAAAAACCACTAGACAATTCAGGTACGACTTAAATCAAATCCCTGACGATTATACAGTGGAAGTGAGAAATAGATTTAACGGATTAGATCTGATAAAGTGCCTGATGAACTATGGACAGAGGTTCGTGACATTGTACAGGAACAGGGATCAAGACCATCCCCAAGACAAAGAAAGGCGAGAAAGCAAAATGGCTGTCTGAGGAGGCCTTACAAATAGCTGTGAACAGAAGAGAAGAGAAAAGCAAAGGAGAAAAGGAAAGATATAAGAATCTTATTGCTAAATTTAGACTTAAATTGATGAGAGTAGGAAAAACCACTAGACAATTCAGGTACGACTTAAATCAAATCCCTGACGATTATACAGTGGAAGTGAGAAATAGATTTAACGGATTAGATCTGATAAAGTGCCTGATGAACTATGGACAGAGGTTCGTGACATTGTACAGGAACAGGGATCAAGACCATCCCCAAGACAAAGAAAGGCGAGAAAGCAAAATGGCTGTCTGAGGAGGCCTTACAAATAGCTGTGAACAGAAGAGAAGAGAAAAGCAAAGGAGAAAAGGAAAGATATAAGCCTTTGAATGCATCGTTCCACAGAATAGCAAGGAGAGATAAGAAAGCCTTCAGGAGGGAACAGTGCAAAGAAATAGAGGGGAACAACGGAGTGCAAATGGCTAGAGATCTCGTCAAGAAAATGAAAGATACCAAGGGATCATTTCATGCAAAGATGGGCTCGAGAAAGACAGAAACGGTATGGACCTAACAAAAGCAGAAGATATTAAGAAGAACTGGCAAGATTCACAGAAGAACTGTACCAGAAAGATCTTCACGACACAGATAATCACGATGATGTGATCACTCAGCTTGTATCAGACACTGAGGAATGTGAAGTAGAGTGGGCCTTAGCATGACCACGAAGAAACTAGTGGAAGTGATGGATCTCCAGTGGAGCTGTTTCAAATCCTGAAACATGATGCTGTGAAAGTGCTGCACTCAATATGCCAGCAAATTTGGAAAACTCAGCAGTGGCCACAGGACTGGAAAAGGTCAGTTTTCATTCCAAGGACAAAGAATGCTCAAACTACCACACAGTTGCTCTCATCTCACAGGCTAGTAAAGTAATGCTCAAAATGCTCCAAGCGACGTTTCAGCAATACATGAACCGTGAAATTCCAGATGGCCAAGCTGGTTTAAAAGAAGGCAGAGGAACCAGAGATCAAATTGCCAACATCCACTGCGTCCTCAAAAATCAAAGACAGTTCGAGAAAAAAACATCTATTTCTGCTTTATTGACTATGCCAAAACCCTTGACTGTGTGGATCACAATAATATGTTGGAAAATTTTCAACAGATGGAAATACCAGACCACCTGACCTGCCTCTTGAGAAACCTATATGCAGGTCACGAAGTAAAAGTTAAACCTTGACATGGAACAACAGACTGGTTACAACTAGCGAAAGGAGTACGTCAAGGCCGTATATTGTCCCCCTGCTTCTATAACTTATATGCAGAGAACATCATGAGAAAGGCTGGGCTGGAAGAAGCACAAGAAGGAATCAAGATTGCCGGGAGAACTATCAACAACCTCAGATATGCAGATGACAACACCCTTCTGGCAGACAGTGAAGAGGAATTAAAGCGCCTCTTGGTTAAAGTGAAAGAGGAGAGTGAAAACGTTGAATTCAAGCTCAACATTCAGAAAACTAAGATCATGGCCTCTGTCCCATCACGTCATGGCAACTAGATGGGGAATTGTGGAAAGAGTGTCAGATATTATTTTGAGGGGGCTCCAAAACCACTGCAGATGGTGACTGCAGCCATGAAATTAAAAGACGCTTACACCTTGGAAGGAAAGTTATGAACAACCTAGGTAGCATATTCAAAAGCAGTGGCAATAATTACTTTGCAAACACAGTTCCGTCTAGTCAAGGTTTTGGTTTCCCCAGTTGTCTTGTATGGATGTGAGAGTTGGAATGTGAAGAAACCTGAGTGCCAAAGAATTGATACTTTGGAAATGTGGTGTTGGAGAAGACTCTTGAGAGTCCCTGGGACTGCAAGGAGATCCAACCAGTCCATTCTGAAGGAGATCAACCCAGGCAATACTTTGAAAGAAATGATGACAAAGCTGAAACTCCAGTACTTTGGCCACACCATGCGAAGAGTTGACTCATTGGAAAAGACTTTGAGGCTGGGAGGGATTAGGGGCAGGAGAAGAATGGGACAACCAAGGATGAGATGGCTGGATGGCATCACTGACTCGATGGACATGAGCCTGCGTGAACTCTGGGAGCTGGTGATGGACCGGGAGACCTGGCGTGCTGCGATTCATGGGGTTGCAAAGAGTCAGGCACGACTGTGCGACTGAATGGAACTGAACTGAAAGGCTGAAGTAGGCTTCAGGGGTCCAGAACTAGGGCTTGGGCCAAAGTGACTCCACAGGCGGTTGGATGCCAGGGCAGGCTTCTGGCTCTAGTGGGGGTGGGGTGAGTTTCCTGAGGTTCTGAAGGGCCACTGTGTGCAGGCTCATGGTGCCGAGAGAAGAGAAGTTGGAGTCTAACCTGGAGGTGGTCGCAGCTCATGGCTGAGCCAGCTGCCTTCCTGAGGGTTGGATGTGGGGCAGAGGAAGGGACCCAAGTCTCCTCCCTCATCTGGTACCCGGGGCATGTTGACACCAGACTAAACACTTACACGGTCAAGACCATCGTTGCTGTCTGCAAAGGGTTTACACTGACATGTGTCTTCATCTGAGAGGTCAGGCCATCTCAAAGCGACACTGACCACGGACATGGCCTGTCTGCCCTCAGATGTTTCTCCTCTTCCTTACTGAACATTCATTTCCAAGAGGGTTTTTGGGCCATAGGATGATGGGTTTTCTCTAGCTTGGTCCAATGAGGAACGCTTTTTGGTCGTTGGTGTTGTTTATTTTCAAGCTCTCTCTTTGGGCTTCTTCTGCGAATTTGTTTGTGGAACAGGAAGAGCTCCACATCTCCCTTTTGGCTGAGATGTCACATTTACAACAGCAATGCCTACCTGGAACGTTCGGACCACATTTGCCAGAAGGGTTTGGTTTTGCAATGACATCCTGAAAGTACCTACACTGTACTTTCAGTTACCCAAAGACTTCTTCAAATGAAATAAACAGAGAATTCTCAAGTTGAATCTTACAATATGTGGAGAGAGAGAAAAATCCCCTGGAGAATGGAAAAGTTACCCATTCCAGTTTTCTGGCCTAGATAACTCCATGGACTCTAAAAACCATGGGACTGCACAAGACTAAGCGCCTATAAAGTTTCCTTTCTTTCAGAAAAAAAATATATATATATTTTTCTAACATTTCAGTAATGGGCATTGATTGTGAACACCCAAAGAATGGGAAGAAGTGGAGAAAGAAGAAAACTAAATGTTGTGGGGTGGGGAAGGAGGAGTGGAGAGTGCTTGACATGAATCCAAGGTTTGCTGGGAAGTGGGGAAATAGAATGAGAAGGTTGGAATATAGACATGGGTGATGGTTACATAGCACTGTGAAGGCCTGAATATTCCCAAATTGCATCAATTAAATTTAAATTTACTAAGAGAATCTTAACAGAAATAAATACATGAAGCCATAAATAAAATAAAACATCACAGAAAAGCTACACATACACCAGATGCAAATAAGCTTACGGGAAGGGCACTCAATCTACCCTGGGTGGCGAGCGACTTGATGGCATCCACAGGAAGCAGGCAGGGATGGAGACTGCAGAGCCAACCGCTCCCCTGGACGAGGTGTTTTCTGAAAGGGCTCTGGGTCTCTGTCCAGAGCGGAGGCCCATTCTCCCTGCAGGGGTGGGTCAGTCATCCTGGGAATCTGGGTCTTGGCCAGGAGCCAGGGCAGGCTCTCCCTGCAGAGGTGGTGACTCATCCTCTGACTCGGATTCTCCTGCCAAAGCCCAAGCAGGTACAGGTGCAGGTGGAGGTGGATGTTCTCGCTGAGGGGGTGGGACATCGGTGCCTGTGTCTGGGAGTCCGGTAGGCACAGAGGTCCGATATACCCCGCGTACTGGCCAGTAGCCAGCTGGCCCAGGGTCTTTGGGAAGGGAAGTCTCAGGTCTCGATCTCCCCTCAGTGGATCCCTGGGTCCTGCACTTGGAGCAACCACTGCTGTAGGGACAGGATTTGGAAGTGGAGTCTGGTTTTAATGAGAGGCCAGTGCTAGAGCTGTGAGAGCAGAGAAGGTTACCCATCACCAGCATTTTGACGTGTGTATGCGGGGACAGAAAGCTTCCCAGAGATTTGCAAAGAATACCCAGCATAGGATGCACTCTGACTGCAGTGGGAAAGATCGGTGGTGTGAGGCCAGATTTTTTCGAGGCCCAGACCCAGTCTGGGGGACCCCTCCCTGTGTAGCTCAGCACCCCCTCCCCACACACTCACATGCACAGCCCCAGCCTCCTCACTTCTGTGCTCTGCCGTGCTGGGCTCTAGGTCTTTCTGCTGCCTCAGAGGCAGGGGTTCTCGGGGCTCAGGGTCAGAGCCGGGTATGCTGAGCTCCATGGCAGCCTGAGACTGTGCCTTGGGTTTTGTACTGGGTGGTGTGTGTGGAGCAGGCCTTCCCCTCTTCCTCTTCAGTCCCAATTTGGCTGATCCCTGCGATGGCATGCTTACCTGGAGAGTGCAATGGGCCTCACGGGCAGGGGGGTGGTGATCCGACGCCTCCCTCGGGGAGGCGAACAGGGTACCCCACTCATCGGCCACATCGACTGGGAAGCTCTGAAATGACACTTACAGTCAGCCAGCCCTGCCTGGAGGTTACTGAGCCAGGCCTGACCAGTATCGTGGTTGCTTCTGCTTGCTCAATATTCTGCTGCCAGCAGAAACATGTGTCTTCTCAGGTACCCATCCTGGATGAAGCAGACACCCCTGAGGGTGTGGGGTCTTTCTGGACAGCCGGTGTTGCCTGGACTCTCCCCATCCCACCCAGACTAGTCTCCCCTGGGGTGTGGAAACACCCAGTCCACACACTTGTGAGCCACATCTGGAGGGGCTTGCTTGAGGCAGAGATACCCCAGGAAACCCCCATCGACACACACAGGGAAAGGACTCAAGGTAACCCACGTGGGATGGGAGAGGGGACCTGGTCCGGGCTGAAGCTCCCCTGTTACCTTTCTGTTCCTTTGGGCAAAGGGCCAGAGACCTCTTGGGGGGCGTCCTGAGGCAGCACCGACTGCGTTCCCACACACCCGGCTGGTGAGCTCTCCCGAGTCCCCGGCCTCTGGGAAGGGGCAAAGCAAAGCATCCTGGCTGCCCATGAACTGGCTGGGGGCTCCTCTCCACTGTGAGGCCTGGAGATCTGGCTTCCGTGTTCTGTTGGGTTCTGTTGCCAGGAAGTGACATCATTTCCTGGGTTCCTTGCTGGGGTCCCTTACACAAAGCTCCCCAAGCGAACCTCTGTGTTTCTGTCTATTCACCCACCCCCTTCACCATGTACAGGCACAGTGACATCCACACCGCTCACCCCACAACTTTAGAAGGCCTGGGTGCAGCCAGGGCTTGAGCTCCGAAAACACAGCTCTTTCAGACAGGCTCCTTCTTCTCATCTGTGATGTGACCCTTGACAAGCCATGTGCCCCTCAAGGTTTCCCTAGTCTCTCCATCTGCAGAGTGGGGTCAATCTCTCATCTAATGCCTTGGGGCTAACATCCTGGGGATGTTATCACAAGGAGCTTTTGCTCTGGGACTTCCCAAAGACAAGTTTCAATACATGGCTGACCTATCACAGAATGGGGTAGAAACAGGCCTGGATGGGCTCTGGGACCTCGGAAAAGACACTCCCCTTCCTGCCTATTTTGGGACCCAGGCCTCCCCCTTCCCCAAAGGAGGATTGAAAGGAAGACTGGACCGTCACCTTCTCTTACTTAAAATTGAGGACGCAACTTTCTGGTCATCTTTTTTTCCCTTGAGATTCTGGTTCAAGTGCCCCATCTTGGCTTCTACGGGTGGCTGAGCCTATAATGGCTGCCTTCATTCTTTTCCTTTACTCTTGTAAGCTTGGGACGTTTCCCCACTTCTGCACTGGATACACACTGTCATTGCTTCTAACTTCCAGATAGATTTATGAAAAAAATCTGTAAAAACTACTCATTTCCTCTCTCTTGTTCATTGTCTCTCTCTATAAATCCCTTTCTTATCCTTTCGAAATTCAGTCTCTGTCTTCCTTTTTCTCTTTCTCTCTATGTCTCCTGTGGATGGATGGATGCGTTTGAATGCACATGGATATTGTTAGCTTAGGGATAGGTTAGAGTTAGATCAAGTGTTTAGGTTGTAATTGGTATTGGGAGATGGGACAAGTGTGGTGTGTTTTTTCTTGGAGACTTGAGTGTTGTTTGTTCTTAGTCTATTTTACATAGGAACCGCTTATCATATATATCACTTGCAAGTCGTCTCATGTTCAGTTTACCATCTTCTTGATTTCTGAAAGATTGATTCCTTGGTGGCTCAGATAGTAAAGTGTCTGCCTGCAATGTGGGACCCTGCTTTGATCCCTGGGATGGGAAGATCCCCTGGAGAAGGAAGTGGAAACCCACTAAAATATTCTCGCCTAGAAAATTCCATGGATGGAGGAGTCAGGTGGGCTACAGTGCATGGAGTCAAAAAGAGTCAGACACGACTGAGCCACTTCACTTTACTTGTGATTGGCACATAGATTTGTAGATTCAACACCAGTAATGGTGGTGTGTGGGTGCAGGAGGGCCGAGAGGAGCTACCCCACGTTCAAGGTCAGGAGAGGCGGCCCTGAAGAGATACCCCTTGTCCACGGTAAGGAGCAGTGGCTGCACTTTGCTGGAGCAGCCGTGAATAGATACCTCACGGCCAAGGTAAGAGAAACCCAAGTAAGAGATTAGGTGTTGTGAGACGGCATCAGAAGGCAGACACACTGAGACCATAATCACAAATAGCCAATCTGATCACATGAACCACAACCTTGTCTAACTCAAAGAAACTAGGCCATGCCGTGAGGGGCCACCCAATGTGGACCAGTCACGTTGGAAAGGGCTGACAGAATGTGGTCCACTGGAGAAGGGAATGGCAAACCACTTCAGTATTCTTGCCTTGAGAACCCCATGAATAGTATGAAAAGGCAAAATGAGAGACACTCAAAGAGGAAATCCCAGGTCGGTTAGTTCCCAATATGCTACTGGACATCAGTGGAGAAATACCTCAAGAAAGACTGAAGGGATGAAGCCAAAGCAAACACAATACTCAACTGTGGATGTGACTGGTGCAGCAAGCAAGGTGCGATGCTGTAAAGAGCAATATTGCATAGGGACCTGGAATGTTAGTTTCAAAAATCAAGTCAAAGTGGAAGAGGTCATACATGGAATGGCAAGAGTGAACATTGACATTCTAGGAATCAGCGAACTAAAATGGACTGGGATGGGTGAATTTAAATAAGATGACCATGATATCTCCTACTTTGGGCAGGAATCCCTTAGAAGAAATGAAGTAGCCAGCTTGGTCAACAAAAGAATTGGAAATGCAGTACTTAGATGCCCTCTCAAAAACAAAAGAATGATCTCTGTTCCCTTCCAAGGCAGACCACTCAATATCAGGTAATGTCCCAACCAGTAATGCTGAAGAAGTTGACATTGAACGGTTCTATGAAGACTTTCAAGACCATTTCGAACTAACATCCAATAAAGTAGTCTTTTTCATTCTAAGGGACTGGAATGCAAACGTAGGAAGTCAAGAAATACCTGGAGTAATAAGCTAATTTGTCCTTGGAGTAGGGAATGAAGCAGGGCAAATAATAGAATTTTGCCAAGAGAACACACTGATCAGAGAAAACCGCCTCCTCCCACAACACAAGAGAAGACTCTACACATGTACATCATCAGCTGTTCAACACTGAAATCACACTGATTACATTCTTTGCAGCCAAAGGTACAGCCGCACACTATCCATAGACTGTGCAGAAACAAGACGGGGAGCTGACTGGTTCAGACCATGAACATCTTACTGCTAAATTTAGACTTAAATTGAAGAGAGTAGGAAAAACCACTAGACAATTCAGGTACGACCTAAGTCAAATCCCTGATGATTATACAGTGGAAGTGAGAAATAGATTTAACGGATTAGATCTGATAAAGTGCCTGATGAACTATGGACAGAGGTTCGTGACATTGTACAGGAACAGGGATCAAGACCATCCCCAAGACAAAGAAAGGCGAGAAAGCAAAATGGCTGTCTGAGGAGGCCTTACAAATAGCTGTGAACAGAAGAGAAGAGAAAAGCAAAGGAAAAAAGGAAAGATATAAGCCTTTGAATGCATCGTTCCACAGAATAGCAAGGAGAGATAAGAAAGCCTTCAGGAGGGAACAGTGCAAAGAAATAGAGGGGAACAACGGAGTGCAAATGGCTAGAGATCTCGTCAAGAAAATGAGAGATACCAAGGGATCATTTCATGCAAAGATGTGCTCGAGAAAGGCAGAAATGTTATGGACCTAACAGAAGCAAACGATATTAAGAAGAACTGGCAAGATTCACAGAAGAACTGTACCAGAAAGATCTTCACGACACAGATAATCACGATGATTTGGTCACTCAGCTGTGGAATGTGAAGTAGAGTGGGCCTTAGCATGACCACGAAGAAACTAGTGGAGGTGATGGATTTCCAGTGGAGCTGTTTCAAATCCTGAAACATGATGCTGTGAAAGTGCTGCACTCGATATGCCAGCAAATTTGGAAAACTCAGCAGTGGCCACAGGACTGGAAAGGGTCAGTTTTCTTTCCAAGGACAAAGAATGCTCAAACTACCGCACAGTTGCTCTCATCTCACAGGCTAGTAAAGTAATTCTCAAAATGCTCCAAGCGACGTTTCAGCAATGCATGAACCATGAAATTCCAGATAGACAAGCTGGTTTAAAGGAAGGCAGAGGAACCAGAAATCAAATTGCCAACATCCACTGCATCCTCGAAAATCAAAAAGAGTTCTAGAAAAAACATCTATTTCTGCTTTATTGACTATGCCAAAACCCTTGACTGTGTGGATCACAATAATATGTTGGAAAATTTTCAACAGATGGAAATACCAGACCACCTGACCTGCCCCTTGGGAAACCTATATGCAGGTCATGAAGTAAAAGTTAAACCTTGACATGGAACAACAGACTGGTTACAACTAGCGAAAGGGGTACGTCAAGGCCGTATATTGTCCCCCTGCTTCTATAACTTATATGCAGAGAACATCATGAGAAAGGCTGGGCTGGAAGAAGCACAAGCTGGAATCAAGATTGCCGGGAGAACTATCAGCAAACTCAGATATGCAGATGACAACACCCTTCTGGCAGACAGTGAAGAGGAACTAAAGCGTCTCTTGGTGAAAGTGAGAGGAGAGTGAAAACGTTGAATTCAAGCTCAACATTCAGAAAACTAAGAACATGGCCTCTGTCCCATCACGGCATGGCAACTATATGGTGAATTGTGGAAAGAGTGTCAGAAATTATTTTGAGGGGACTCCAAAACCACTGCAGATGGTGATTGCAGCCATGAAATTAAAAGACGCTTACACCTTGGAAAGAAAGATATGAACAACCTAGGCAGCATATTCAAAAGCAGAGGCAATAATTACTTTGCAAACACAGTTCCGTCTAGTCAAGGTTACGGATTCCCCAGTTGTCTTCTATGAATGTGAGAGTTGGACTGGGAAGAAAGCTGAGTGCTGAAGAATTGATACTTTGGAAATGTGTTTGAGAAGACTCTTGAGAGTCCCTGGGACTGCAAGGAGATCCAACCAGTCCATTCTGTAGATCAACCCTGTCATTACTTTGAAATAAATGATGCCAAAGCTGAAACTCCAGTACTTTGGCCACCCCATGCGAAGAGTTGACTCATTGGAAAAGACTTTGAGGCTGGGAGGGATTAGGGGCAGGAGAAGAATGGGACGACCAAGGATGAGATGGCTGGATGGCATCACTGACTCGATGGACATGAGTCTGCATAAACTCCGTGAGCTGGTGATGGACAGGGAGACCTGGAGTGCTGCGATTCATGGGGTTGCAAAGTGTCAGGCACGACTGTGCGACTGAATGGAACTGAACTGAAAGGCAGAAGTAGGCTCCAGGGGTCCAGAACTAGGGCTTGGGCCACAGTGACTCCACAGGCGTTTGGATGCCAGGGCAGGCTTCTGGCTCGAGTGGGGATGGGGTGAGTTTCTTGAGGTTCTGAAGGGCCACTGTGTGCAGGCTCATGGTGCCGAGAGAAGAGAAGGTGGAGTCTAACCTGGAGGTGGTTGCAGCTCATGGCTGAGCCAGCTGCCTTCCTGAGGGTTGGATGTGGGGCAGAGGAAGGGACCCAAGTCTCCTCCCTCATCTGGTACCCGGGGCATGTTGACACCAGACTAAACATTTACACGGTGAAGACCATCGTTGCTGTCTGCAAAGGGTTTACACTGACATGTGTGTTCATCTGAGAGGTCAGGCCATCTCAAAACAACACTGACCATGGACATGGCCTGTCTACCCTCAGATGTTTCTCCTCTTCCTTACTGAACATTCATTTCCAAGAGGGATTTTGGGCCATAGGATGATGGGTTTTCTCTAGCTTTGTCCAGTGAGGAACGCTTTTTGGTCGTTGGTGTTGTTCATTTTCCAGCTCTCTCTTTGGGCTTCTTCTGTGAATTTGTTTGTGGAAAAGGAAGAGCTCCGCATCTCCCTTTTGGCTGAGATGTCACATTTACAACAGCAATGCCTACCTGGAACGTTCATACCACATTTGCCAGAAGGGTTTGGTTTTGCAATGACATCCTGAATGTACCTACACTGTACTTTCAGTTACCCAAAGACTACTTCAAATGAAATAAAAAAGAGAATTCTCAAGTTGAATATTATAATATGTGGAGAGAGAGAAAAATCCCCTGGAGAATGGAAAAGTTACCCATTCCAGTTTTCTGGCCTAGATAACTCCATGGACTCTAAAAACCATGAGACTGCAAAGAGTCTAACAAGACTAAGCGCCTATAAAAATTCCTTTCTTTCAGAAAAAAAAAAAATATTTTTCTATCATTTCAGTAATGGGCATTGATTGTGGACACCCAAAGAATGGGAAGAAGTGGAGAAAGAAGAAAACTAAATGGTGTGGGGTGGGGAAGGAGGAATGGAGAGTGCTTGAGATGAATCCAAATTTGCTGGGAAGTGGGGAAATAGAATGAGAAGGTATGAATATAGACATGGGTGATGTTTACATAGCACTGTGAAGGCCTGAATATTCCCAAATTGCATCAATTAATTTTAAATTTACTGAGAGAATCTTAACAGAAACAAATACATGAAGCCATAAATAAAGTAAAACATCACAAGAAAGCTACACATACACCAGATGTAAATAAGCTCAGGGGAAGGGCATTCAATCTGCCCTGGGTGGCGAGCGACTTGATGGTATCCACAGGAAGCAGGCAGGGATGGAGACTGCAGAGCCAACTGCTCCCCTGGACGAGGTGTTTTCTGAAAGGGCTCTGGGTCTCTGTCCAGAGCGGAGGCCCATTCTCCCTGCAGGGGTGGGTCAGTCATCCTGGGAATCTGGGTCTTGGCCAGGAGCCAGGGCAGGCTCTCCCTGCAGAGGTGGTGACTCATCCCCTGACTCGGGTTCTCCTGTCAAAGCCCGAGCAGGTACATGTGCAGGTGGAGGTGGATGTTCTCGCTGAGGGGGTGGGACATCGGTGCCTGTGGCTGGGAGTCCTGTAGGCACAGAGGTCCGATATACCCAGTGTACTGGCCAGTAGCCAGCTGGCCCAGTGTCTTTGGGAAGGGAAGTCTCAGGTCTCGATTTCCCCTCAGTGGATCCCTGGGTCTTGCACTTGGAGCACCCACTGCTGTAGGGACAGGATTTGGAAGTGGAGTCTGGTTTTAATGGGAGGCCAGTGCTAGAGCTGTGAGAGCAGAGAAGGTTACCCATCACCAGCATTTTGACGTGTGTATACGGGGACAGAAAGCTTCCCAGAGAATCGCAAAGAATACCCAGCATAGGATGCACTCTGACTACAGTGTGAAAGGTGGGTGGTGTGAGGCCAGATTTTTTTCGAGGCCCAGACCCAGGGCTGGGGGACTCCTCCCCGTGTAGCTCAGCACCCCCTCCCCACACACTCACATGCACAGCCCCAGCCTCCTCACTTCTGTGCTCTGCCGTGCTGGGCTCTAGGTCCTCCTGCTGCCTCAGAGGCAGGGGTTCTCAGGGCTCAGGGTCAGAGCGGGGTATGCTGAGCTCCATGGCAGCCTGAGATTGGCCTCAGGGTGTGTCCTGGGTGGTGTGTGTGGAGGAGGCCTTTTCCGCTTCCTCTTTATTCCCAGTTAGGCTGATCCCTGCATTGGCATGCTCACCTGGAGAGTGCAATGGCCCTCACGGGCAGGGGGGTGGTGATACGACGCCTCCCTCGGGGAGGTGAACGGGGTGAGCCCTCATCAGCCACATTGAATAGGAAGCTCAGAAATAACACGTAAACTCAGCCAGCCCTGCCTGGAGGTTACTGAGCCAGGCCTGACCAGTATCGTGGTTGCTTCTGCTCGCTCAAAATTCTGCTGCCAGCACAAACATGTGTCTGCTCAGGTACCCATCCTGGATGAAGGAGACACCCCTGAGGGCGTGGGGTCTCCCTGGGCAGCCGGTGTTGCCTGAACTCTCCCCATCCCGCCCAGACTGGTCTCCCCTGGGGTGTGGACACACCCAGCCAGCACACTTGTGAGCCACATCCGGAGGGGCTTGCTTGAGGCAGAGATACCCCAGGAAACCCCCATCGACACACACAGGGAAAGGACTCAAGGTAACCCATGTGGGATGGGAGAGGGGACCTGGTCCGGGCTGAAGCTCCCCTGTTACCTTTCTGTTCCTTTGGGCAAAGGGCCAGAGACCTCTTGGGGGGCGTCCTGAGGCAGCACCGACTGCATTCCCACATACCCGGCTGGTGAGCTCTCCTGAGTCCCCGGCCTCTGGGAAGGGGCAAAGCAAAGCATCCTGGCTGCCCATGAACTGGCTGTGGGCTCCTCTCCACTGTGAGGCCTGGAGATCTGGTTTCCGTGTTCTGTTGGGTTCTGTTGCCAGGAAATGACGTCATTTCCTGGGTTCCTTGCTGGGGTCCCTTACACAAAGCTCCCCAAGCGAACCTCTGGGTTTCTGTCTAATCACCCACCCCCTTCAGCCATGTACCGGCACAGTGACATCCACACCGCTCACCCCACAACTTTGGAAGGCCTGGGTGCAGCCAGGGCTTGAGCTCTGAAAACACAGCTCTTTCAGACAGGCTCCTTCTTCTCATCTGTGATGTGACCCTTGACAAGCCATATGCCCCTCAAGGTTTCCCTAGTCTCTCCATCTGCAGAGTGGGGTCAATCTCGCATCTAATGCCTTGGTCTGTCAGCCTACAGCACCTACATGCCTTTCAACCTGGGGCTGTTATCACAAGGAGCTTTTGCTCTGGGACTTCTCAAAGACAAGTTTCAATACATGGCTGACCTATCACAGAATGGGGCAGAAACAGGCCTGGATGGTCTCTGGGACCTTGGAAAAGACACTCTCCTTCCTGCCTATTTTGGGAACCAGCCCTCCCCCTTCCCCAAAGGAGGACTGAAAGGAAGACTGGAACGTCACCTTCTCTTACTTAAAAGAGGACACAACTTTCTCGTCATCTTTTTTTCCCTTGAGATTCTGGTTCAAGTGCCCCATCTCGGCTTCTGCGGGTGGCTGAGCCTATAATGGCTGCCTTCATTCTTTTCCTTTACTCTTGTAAGCTTGGGACGTTTCCCCACTTCTGCACTGGATACACACTGTCATTGCTTCTAACTTCCAGATAGATTTATGAAAAAATCTGTAAAATCTACTCATTTCCTCTCTTGTTCATTGTCTCTCTCTAAAAGTGCCTTTCTTTTCCTTTCGAAATTCAGTCTCTGTCTTCCTTTTTCTCTTTCTCTCTATCTCTCCTGTGCATGGATGGATGCATTTGAATGCACATGGATATTGTTAGCTTAGGGATAGGTTAGAGTTAGATCAAGTGTTTAGGTTGTAATTGATATTGGGGAATGGTACAAGCATGGTGTGTTTTTTCTTGGAGACTTGAGTGTTGTTTGTTCTTAGTCTATTTTACATAGGAACCGCTTATCATATATATCACTTGCAAGTCGTCTCATGTTCAGTGTATCATCTTCCTGATTTCTGAAAGACTGATTCCCTGGTGGCTCAGATAGTAAAGCGTCTGCCTGCAATGTGGGACCCTGCTTTGATCCCTGGGATGGGAAGATCCCCTGGAGAAGGAAATGGAAACCTACTACAGTATTCTTGCCTAGAAAATTCCATGGATGGAGGAGTCATTTGGGCTACAGTGCATGGAGTCAAAAAGAGTCAGACACGACTGAGCCACTTCACTTTACTTGTGATTGGCACATAGATTTGTAGATTCAACACCAGTAAAGGTGGTGTGCGGGTGCAGGAGGGCCGAAAGGAGCGACTCCACGTTCAAGGACAAGAGGGGCGGCCCTGAAGAGATACCCCTCATCCACGGTAAGGAGCAGTGGCTGCACTTTGCTGGAGCAGCCGTGAATAGATACCTCACGACCAAGGTAAGAGAAACCCAAGTAAGAGATTAGGTGTTGTGAGACGGCATCAGAAGGCAGACACACTGAGACCATAATCACAACTAGCCAATCTGATCACATGAACCACAACCTTGTCTAACTCAATGAAACTAGGCCATGCCGTGAGGGGCCACCCAATGTGGACCAGTCACGTTGGAAAGGGCTGACAGAATGTGGTCCACTGGAGAAGGGAATGGCAAACCACTTCAGTGTTCTTGCCTTGAGAACCCCATGAATGGTATGAAAAGGCAAAATGAGAGACACTCAAAGAGGAAATCCCAGGTCGGTTAGTTCCCAATATGCTACTGGACATCAGTGGAGAAATACCTCAAGAAAGACTGAAGGGATGAAGCCAAAGCAAACACAATACTCAACTGTGAATGTGACTGGTGCAACAACCAAGGTGCGATGCTGTAAAGAGCAATGTTACATAGGAACCTGGAATGTTAGTTTCAGGAATCAAGGCAAAGTGGAAGTGGTCAAACATGGGATGGCAAGAGTGAACATTGACATTCTAGGAATCAGCGAACTAAAATGGACTGGGATGGGTGAATTTAAATAAGATGACCATGATATCTCCTACTTTGGGCAGGAATACCTTAGAAGAAATGATGTAGCCAACATGGTCAACCACCAGGGAAGTCCCTAAGATCTTTCTAAGCAGGAACTCTGTATCTCTTGCCAACTCTGGCCATGTAACTGGGGCTCAATTAAAGTTTTCTTTATTTTGGTTCTAAATTTATTTCAGGTTTTTTTTTCAATTAAAATTTTAGAAGAAATCCTCCATTTTTTTATCCATTATACAATCCTAAGCAATTTCTGTTCATGTTTTGATTAGCAAAATTTTAATGTTTTTTTTTTTTTTTTTTTCCTTTAATTTTTTTTTTTTTTAATAAAAAAGTTTTTATTTTTTTCTCTTTTTTTTAAAACTTTTTT